>JBBPLT010000057.1:5946-102740 GCA_038089955.1 Strobilomyces dryophilus | reverse complement strand
ACAGGCTCTGATGATATATCGTTATGTTATTCTGTGGTCTGCATCCAGCCTACGGCCAGCAGCTCGAGGCCAGTGAACCCTTGATCTGGCTGCTCTCGAATTCGCGACACGCCAGTCAAATGGCAGAAGCAATACAAGATGCATCGTCGAGAGGTTCAGAAATTGATGCCCAGTCGTCGCAGAGTCTTAGGGACCGCGGCAGCGCCCGAGATACAGCAACTTGAAACGTCCATCGCCATGGACCCAGGAAAGACTCTGGTCGAGATCGCATCTAACTCACGACACGTCTTTGACGCGCTCGTCAGGAACGCCGGTGACAAAACCGTCGAAAGCTTCCAGATGGAAAAGATAGTCGTCGCTTCCGGCGCCATCCTGGAAACCTTGAACGGCGCTCTGTTCCTCGGGAGCGGTATCGTCGACGATCGGCTCAAGGACTGGCTTTCCAGCAAAGAACCCCAGAGGTGTCTGGATGTCTTGAATCGAATGAAGACGTTACTCAGTCCGGAGCTCGGCGCCAGTCATGGCGTCAGGAACCTCTTTCGACTATCGCGCCCCGCGCCAGGAAGAGACATCAACAACCAAGCAATCAGGCTGTTCTGGAAGCACGAAGCCGACTTCCACCTCTTACTCTCCACGGATATATGGTGAGTCTTTGTTGGTAGCAAAGGCCGTGCGAGGTTGCATCACCTCACTAGGAATCGTGAGATCAAGGCTCAACAGCTACCTCCGCCGGAAGAACCGCGCAAAAATGAGGTATCGTCGAAAAAGGACATTATACAACCCCACCAGCGTCAAGTCGAAGACCCTTCCAAAAGGGGAATGGAGAAAAAGACGAAGAAACACAGAATCGATGGTATGACGCCATCATTTCGTTGTATTTCTCATTTCATACCAGGCTTCATATTTGCAGCGCAGACACTGAACAGGGTATTGAAATGGCTACATGCATGGAGTTCCAAAGAGACATATGAACGTACTCTCCTCTTGCGGCAGCCAGATACGTGCACCTGGTTGCATAACGCGACCATGTACAAAACTTGGAAAAATACACACGATTCGTTCTTGTGGGTACATGGCAAACGTAAGGTGTTCGACGTGTGCCAAAGCTCTATCGCTGAGGTAGTTATTCCCAGCCGGAGCAGGAAAATCCGTTCTAGCGCGCGTATAGTCCTTTCTCCCTTTAGCTGGTCTTGACCCTCGTTATAGTGCTTCTGTGATGGAGGATATCAAGAGTTTGCTGCAGGACGACGCAATTTTGGTGTATTTCTATTGTGATTTCCGGAGCGAGCGATCGACCAGTGCTGCGGAAGCGATGCGGTCCCTTCTCTTCCAGTTACTCCAGCAATCAGGTCGCCATGCTATCGTTCCTGGCGATTTGATCGATGACCTTGACGAGGAGAGGGATGGAGGTGCTTTGCCCACCAACAATGTCATACTTCTAGCGCGCTACGTTTCTCGTGCAGCGAGGCAGTTCAGTCATCAACCCTTCTTGGTTGTCGACGCGTTGGACGAGTGCAGCGATGTCGAGAACCTTCTCGGCGCTCTTACAGAATTGCGCAAAGGGGGCATGCGATTGTTCGTGACCAGTCGGCCACTCCAGATCATCAAGGATGGCTTCTCGTCCCTTCCATTAATTGACATGGACATGATGAAGTACGAGGTGTCCAGAGATATCAGACTGCATGCCGCTAGAGAACTCGACTCTCATCGACGCCTGCGGATCATGGAGGTCAATCTGAAAAACGAGATCTGTTCTGTTTTATGTGAGAAGGCTGATGGGATGTAAGTGCCGTCATACTATTGACATTCCAAAGAGGTGCACTTGCCCTATTCCCTAGGTTTCGATGGGTTCAATGTCAGCTCGACATCCTTAAGCGATGCATGACTGCGGTGCAGGTCAGGGAGACGCTGAACGATCTTCCAAGCACCCTTAACGGGACGTATGGGCGAATCCTTCATAATATGAACTGGAACGAACACGAAGGAAAGGTCGCCCAACGTGCTTTAGCTTGGATAGTGGTTGCCTTGGCGCCTCTGCGGTTATCCCAAATCACAGAATACCTTTCAATCGACGTTGAACGACGAGTCCTGGACCGTAATTATGGCCCACTGCATGGCTCTGCTCTACTGGACGTGTTTGGGAGTTTGGTAACATATAACGAATTAACGGATATTGTCATACTTTCTCACTTCAGCGTCAAGGTACGTTGAATAATGTTTTTTGCTGCGCAACTTGAAGGCCGATTCGTTGTTGCAACAGGAGTACCTGACTGCGAAATCCTCTCGCATGAGCCACCCGTTATATCATATCGATGAACAAAGTGCGCACATGCAGCTGATGTTGCTCTGCATGTGCTGCATTGCCATTGACCTGGAACGTAACCAGCGAGCAGCTCGCCATGTGGTACCATCTAAAAGCACTCCAGAAATATGCCTTGACGAACCGGACACTGCACTTCCACGTCTCATACAAGACCAAGAGCCGCTAACTTTTTCATCGCCTGAGTTTTACACTCTCGATAGATATGTCCTATCTAGTACTTTTGACCACCTTTCCCATGTCAATCCTGGTGACAGAAGGATCTTGCAGGCTCTCAAATCGCTACACCTGGATGTTCAACGACACCCTTTGGAGTGGGCTAAACTGTGTCGCAGGAGATCTTCCAGGGCTATCATTGGCAATCCGTGGCTAACACTTGAACACGACTTCGTGCTATACATCCTTATTGCCTTTGCGCCACCACCGCTCCTCTGTTCATTTATCGGTCATTCTCAGCTCAGGTGGAAAGATGGGACAAACCCTCTGATATATGCAGCGTGCTTCCGCACCATTCACCATGCAAAAATACTGCTGTCGAGCGGCGTCAACGTCAACCGTAGAGGCTTGGATGTCTACCCTGATCGTCATCAGGTTCTTCCACTCGAGGCTGCCCTCGAATATGGAGATCCTGATATAGTCAGTCTGTTCTTGACCGAAGGAAGCCTTGTTCCTTGTGCATTATTTTCACACGCATTCACGCGTTATTGCCGATTTCCTCCTGGAAACCTTTCAAAGCTGCTGCAGGCCGATGAATTCGTGGAATGGGCTGCAAGTTCTCAAGACGAAAAACAGTTTCTGCACACATTGGATCCTTCCTGGTATTTCACTAATTTGTTCCACAAACCCTCCCAACAGGACGTGGACAGGATACAGCAGAGGCTTGTTCAAATTGGCTATGAACCATCAAGCGGATTTAATGAGACATCCCTCCGGCAGGCCGTGTCTGCAGGGCATGTTGCTATTGTTAAAAACATGTTTTTGCAAAACGTGCCATTTCCATCTGGCATCATTCTCACGGCGTCTAATAGTATAGTGTCGACTTCAGAGATGATACGCCTCTGCCTCAGGATAGGCCCGGGGTGTCAGATACACACGGTCTCATACACTGAAGATACACCACTGCATTACAGCATTTCGAACAGCTTCGAAGTTGAACGCTCCGAAGTGGACTCTTTAGAGAGTGTTCAGTTACTCGTTGATGCGGGATGTAATCCATCCATCTCCAATCTAGCTGGTCAAACACCGCTCCACCTTGCTGTCTCGGCTGGATTTGTTTTTGTTGCTGAATACTTGCACCACGCTATGGCGTCACAATTACCCCCCGATATCTTGATCACTGCATCAGAATCACGCACGGCTTCTATGATCGAGCTCGTTATACGCAAAGGGGCTAGTGTGCATGCAGTCGCATCAAATGGGGACACTCCACTGCATCGTGTTTTGGATATCTGCCGGCGGCCAAAACGAGAAGAGGTGCTAGATTGTGTCAAATTTCTTCTCGATGCTGGATGCAATTCTGGTTTATTCAATGCTCAAGGTGAAACACCTTTCGATGTCGCGGCAAGAAATGGTGATTGTCGGGTCGTTCAGTATCTCCACAGTGTGCTGAATCCCTCGTTCCCACCGGACATTCTCCTCTCCGTTGCAGGCAGTCTGCGGTTTGGGGCGAGCCCACTGATCCGATTCTTTGTAGAAAAAGGAGCTGACATACATGTCACTGGATTCGGTGGAGATACTTTACTTCACCTCGCCACAATACCTCCATGGGAAGATGAATGCTTGGAAAGAATCAAGGTTCTCGTCAACTTTGGATGTGATCCCCGCGCGCGCAACCTCGCTGGCGAGACGCCATTTCATCTTGCAGCAATGCAAGAATTCATACAGGTCATGGAGTATCTGCTCTCCCTGGGCATCTCGGTTCCTCAGGATATAATGATCACCCAATTTGACTATCCCATCTATCGAATTTCAGATCCATACCCTACTTTGTCATTCCTCCTGGATGAAGGAGGCGATGTACACACTATCACGAAAAATAACAGCACTCTGTTGCATCTCGCCGCAGGTCTTCACTCAGAAGAGAAGTCCTTGATATTGACGAAACGCTTGGTCAAGGCTGGGTGTAATCATTGTGCACCAAATTCAGAACACGACACACCGATTCATATTGCAGCACGAAATGGATTCGTCTCTCTCATGAAGTATCTTCTTTCTCTGGGTATAGCACTTCCTCCAGACATCCTGCTCGCTGCATCAACCGGGAGTAGTGATAGAGCGGAAGTGATCCGCTTCCTTGTCCAGGAGGGTGCCGATACTTCCGTGAGCACGATGGACGGAGACATGCCGTTGCATCTGGTTCTCTCCATGGGTGATGAAGATGATCGCCTGGAATGTGTCAAAACCCTCCTCACAGCTGGGTGCGACCTTCGCACTCGAGACATGGCTGGGAAGACACCACTGCATATGGCAGTGATGCATGAATTCAACGTCATCGTGGAATTTATTCTTTCGCAAGGTATCCCACTGCCTCACGATATCTTGCTTGCCTCCAGAACTCCAGGCGCAATTCGGCTTCTTCTCAACAAAGGCGTGGATTTATGCAGCGTCACAGCCAATGAATTCACAGACATGATGCATCGCACACTCGACTGGAAGCCCCATTGGTCTCGGTATGGAACTTACGATCCAAAGGAGTATGCAAGTATTCTTATCGGTGCCGGCTGGGATCCTCGGCTTGAAAATTCAGTTGGCGAGACGGTCATTCATGCTGCGGTGAGGGAAGGGAATATCGTCACCGTCAAGTTTTTCCTCTCCCAAAACGTACCTCTCCCCTCTAACATCTTCACTGCGCTATCACTTCCGCCCGGTGATTCCCCTAGCCACGGCACGTGGCTTTTAGCTCGTTTCCTCATTCGTGAAGGAGCCGATGTAAACATTGCGGCGTTCAACAAGAATACCCCCTTGCATCTAGCCATGGCGTGCAAGTTTACACCTGATGACGACCTATCCTATCCTCCCCCTCAGCGACGGTCATGGGATATGGTCGAGACCCTCCTCAACGGCGGCGCCGATCCATACGCTCAAAACGCAGACGGTCAAACACCCATGAGCATTGCAGAAGCCAAGGGTCATTTCTTCAAGGAGAACTTCCTACGCTTGGTCCGAAACGCCCAGGCGCAGCGTCAGGGTTCCTGATCGGCGGATCTGGGCTGTTTCTACATTTATGCTTTCGCCTGTAGATTTTCTTTAGCTCTCGACGGTCGATGTACTACTGTCACTATGCATTCACGTAGCCTTCAGTTTATGAACCTGTTGCTAAAGGAATACGATTTGCTTAGTCGCATGATTGGGTTCCGTTCGATCATGCAAGCGCAGTGCTAGAGGTCGCTGAGCGTAGGCTTCGGTCCCCGCGACCCGATCGATCAAAGATTGGAAACAGACGTTCATATGAGCAAGTATGTACTCGATTTATTTCCTTCAGATATGAACGAGATTGTGACGTAAATATTTTGTTTGCTGCGAACGCACGTAACGACGACAAGAAGTGGTTACTGGTCCAGCGGAATGAAACTGATAGGATGGGGATGAGTGCTGTCATCGCATACCACTCCACTCTGTGACTTCTCCATTCTGACACCTCCCAAGCAAACAAGAATCTAGTGCGCACGACATCACCTTGGATCTGGCTCGGGGTATCTTGTACGCGACCCATTTTTATCTGATGATATTACTTCCACGGTTCGGCTGGTCAGGACATTCGTTCAATCAAGCTGCTCTGCAGATGCAACAACCAACTCGAATAACACACAGACGAACCAGGCTAGCTACCAGAGCCAGAAGATGCGCACGACGCGACAACGTACACAGCGAGGAAAACGGCGCCTTCACCGAATCCCTAAGATCCCCGTCGAGCCCGCCTCCTCCTTCTTTCCTGTCGTCTTCTTTTTCCCCTTGACGTCCCTCGAGTCCCAGATTCGCCAAAACTTGAGGTTTTCGTCCCCGGCGCCGGTCACAATGACCTCGCCGTTGGGCGAGAGTGCCGAGAATAGCACCCGCGAGTCGTGGGCGTCGCGTATCTCAAATAATTTGGGCGTCGGCGTCGGGGCGGGGGTCGTCCCGCGCGATCCAGCCGTGCCCGGCCCCGTTCCCGAGCTAGAACCGGACCCAGACGTCGATGATGGAGGCGGGTACGCCCACCCGACGATTGCGTTCCCAGGGAACCCGTGCGTGCTCACCAACTCCTTGCGATCCACGCTCCAATGCACCCCTGTCACCTGCGCGCCTGTGTGGTACGTGTGCAGCCGCGCCCCCGTGTTGATGTTCCAGACGTGGACACATGTGTCCGACGTTCCCCCACCAGTCGCGAGGAGTGGGGACCACGGGGAGAATGCGAGGGCCTTGACCGCCGCCGTGTGGTTGCGTTTCGTCCACTTGGGCGCTCCGCGGGTGTTGGCGCCGACATCCCCGCCCCGCCCGTCCCAGAGATTGACGACGTTGTCGTTGCCCCCGCTCGCGAGGACGTCTCCGGCGGGACTCCAGCGCAGCCCACACACCTCTCCCGTGTGGCCTTGCAGCGTAGCGACGACGTGGCGCGGCACTCGTACGTCGTGGTGCACGATCGACCCGTTGGAGTGGCCCGAGGTCAAGATGTGGTTGAACCAGCTGAGACTCGCGACCTGTCCCGCGCTGGTGGCGTCCGAGCTTGGGGCCATGGTGCGTAGTTTTTGAGACGAAGTCACGTCCCAGAGTTCAATCGATCCGGTGCCGAGGCCGATACCAATGTAAGCGCCATCTCCACTGAAGTCGACGCTAGCGACGTAGGTGTCGTCTGGAGCATCGCCGAGATGGGAGACGATGCCGGTGTCGGCTGCCCAAAGGTAAGTACTTTCGCCGAGAGCGACACCGACGACGTTGTTTGCGCTCCAAGCAACGAGGTTGAGATAAAAATCGTCAACCATGCCTGGTGCATCGAGAACGCGCTCTGGAGTAGTAGGGACGCGGCGGGACTTGGAAGAAGCGGTACTGTTGGAGGAAGGGAGGGCATCACGCGCGTAGAGAGGACGGGCGTGATTGCGTTGGGCGGAGAGGAAGGCGGAGGACGAGGATGCAGGGGGAGGTTCGTGGTAGGCGAGTACACGTTTGTTGATAGGTACACCGGTGGCATTCGCAAGACGAGCAGTGTGACCCGGGGAAGAGTTGCTGGCGTTGGCAGCTGCGGTGGTTGCACCGGAAGAGAGAGAAGACGGGAGAGCAGCGTCTTCGCGCGCGGTGATAAAGCGGTCTGCATGAGCAGACGAGTGTGAAATGGTGCGCTCGCGAGCGGATCCGGGCGTAGATCGCGAACGTTTGAGCTCCGGACGGGGAGGATGGTAGTCATGCGAGACAACATCGAGGCGGGACTCTACGCCGCCTTTTCTGATGACCCCCACATTCGAGGACGTGGGCAATGACGCGATGGCAGTGGTGGTGCGTTTGACGGGCGACGCGGGACGAGAACGGACAAGGAAGGGATTAGACACGTCGGCGGGGTGGGCGCGTTTCTGGGGAGAACCGAGCGAGACGGCATTGAACTGGGCGACGATGGACGGGGTCAGGGGCGTCTTCGCATCGCTGCGAGACCGGAACCGCGACGGCGTCTTTGGGTGGTACATTTTCGACGAGGACGAGCGAGATCCACGCATTCCGCGCGTGTTTTTGAACCACTCACCACGTGTGGCATCATGTGACCCGTCACGTGGGCAGGACACGCTCCCGGTCAGCCTCCGGGCCGTTCATAAGGGAGGCGGACAGGGGCAGACGGGCTCACGACAGTCTATGCCCATGCACCAACGACGCTCCTTGATCACGCTCATTTCTTTCATCGCCCACTCCTTCGCCATGCCTCTCGCTAACGACGCCGACGACTGGTGTGACTCGGATGTCCCACAACCGGTCCGGCTCGTCGTGCCCCCACCGTATAGTCCATCGCCCGTCAAGGATAGCACCTCTGCAGAGATCCTGTCCTCGTACGAAGTCCCGCCCACCCCACGGCCATTTTACTCCCAGCGCCCCCACACCACTCTCCCCGTATCAACGTCTGAGCGTTCCCAGGCGCCAGCCATTCTCGGCGCCATACTCGCCATCGCGGTCGCCATCTTTGGCTGTATCTTTACCGCTCGATACATCGTTCGCCGCCGTCGCGTCGCCGCAGACCCCTTCAAGGACCCTGGACCTAACAAACCTCGATTTATCGCATTCCGCCTGCGCAAGTCTGCTCCCGCCGTGAAGCGTCTCTCGGACGAGTCCTGGGTCTCTCCCGTGCTTCCTGACCCAGATTCTCCTGGATCGCCCCTCACGCAGGACCTCGAGCTGCGTCGTTATGCTCTTCCAAGTCCCCAGCGCAAGCTCCTCCCCGTCACCACCGCCGACCTCAAGTCCCAGCCCAGGACCGAACCTTACAAGGCAAATCCGGTGATCCGCATCTCACCGGTCCGCGTTCCATCTCCGGCGTACTTTGCCCCACCCTCCCCTTCCCCCTCTCCTTCCTCCTCCTCCTCCTGGTCACACACCTCCACGGAACTACAAAACCCTCCGTCTCCGAGCCCAGCCCGTCTCTCACGGTTGCTCCTCTCCACATTCAGGGACACCCGCGTCATCGTGTCCCCCTCGCGTCCCACGACCGCCCAACTCATCCGAGCCGCGCGCTCGTACGCAGACGCCTACCGTCCCTCGAGCGTATTCAACACTTCCCTCTACATTCAACCGAGCTCCGCTGGCCGCTACGCCAGCACGTGTTCAAGATCCGGCGTCTACCCTGCTCGTGCAGATAGTCCGTGCGAAACCGTGGGAGACACATTTACCACCGTGACGACCTCGGACACGGAATGCACGGTCCCACACCTTCTGCACGCCTTGTCCGAAGTCCTCTCCTCTTCACCGCCTGCAGATTCCGTCAATTTGAAAGGGTCTGCGAATGTCTCTCCTCTCTGCCGGCCGCTGTCAGCCATCGTAGAACTTGAAGGACAGGTGAAGTCGCGCGCACCTATAGGAACCGCATTGGGCATGAAGCTGCGCCTGTCGGACGCGAGCGAGATCGCACATTACAGGTCGCGCGAGAAGCAGCGCGAACGCGAACGTCAGCAGACGAGGGAAACGGAAATCGTAGATGACCGCCTAAGCACGGCGTCGCAGACGTCTCAGGCGACGACCACGAGCGAGGTCACGGTGCGCACAGTTCGACCGAGGTCTCTGTCGTTGGACTCGGAGGAGGTTCAACGAGAATTCAAGCTGAGGGATTCGGACAAAGTGTTGCGCGAGATCGGATGGTAGGTCGATGGTAAGCCTGTAGTTTGTCAGATTGAGTGCATGCGGATCTGGAATGAGTACTGGTGACAAACAATGTATAACACGTTATTCTAACTTCAAGTTCAAGTTCCCGGCCCCGGCCATTCTACTGGTATTGGTGGTACTCGCGTCTGCTTCTGGTCCTGTAGGGAGAACGCAGTCCGCGGAATTGTCCTCATGGAAAGCTTTTGCTACCTATCCATCCACTAAAAACCCCCGTCGTCTATTTCCACTCCCGACTTGAAACTTCCACGTAGTCCGCGATTGCAAAATGAACGCTATAGGTTGTATCACCATTCTGAGGTGATCTAGAACGCGTCGAGTGTTTTCTCTGTGGCTTTGGTAGTCGCGCTGCTTCCGCGGGCCCCCTCCTGGCATCGCATCCGGTTTGCAAAGCTCAAAGTTTAATATTCCACATAGCACACCGTTTTCCAGAGGTCTCGGCCTTGCGTTGATATGCATCAACGAATTCGGGGACTCGGCTAGGCGCCAAACTTTGCACGTGTGCAGGTACCGGCGTCGATCCAGAAACGACTCGAACGAATGTAGATCATCGATTGAGGAAGGATTCGGATTACATCTGCGATATCAGCCTCGTGCTCGACGCTAGACACTCAAACACATGGGCAGGAACCTGTGCTTGCCCTGGATCGAGGTTTCTCGGTCAGCGCGGCAGGGCAGAGACGAGGAACGTCGATTGGAGAGAACTTGCTAGCTGGATCATCACAGGGATCGCGTTCACTACATGATGATGACTGGGCCAGGGCACCCGCCGCGCACATTTGCAGGTCAGCACTTGTGTTCGACGTTTGTCGCCTATCGCGATCCTTGCCAGTCGCATGCACACCGCCGACTTGGGTGGTACCTCAAGGCTCTGGGTTCGACGGCCACGCCGTCGAGATCCGTCCGCTGGACCTGCATGCTTCTGACGAAATGGTGACATGGAGATCTAATTCGATTCTCCACAGAATTGTCTTCTATATTTAACGAGGCCTAATTTCGACGGGAAGCGCAATATGCCAGTGATAAATTTACGAAGCACCCTGCATGGGTTGTCTCTTGCCTCTCAGGACTCTACAGTCCACTCGACCCATATACTGCTCGCAGAACCACCAAGCTGATTAAACAGGATGTTGGTCAAATCTGGAACATAGATGAGATACCGCATGCAGAACGAGACCAGAACTTAGTTAGACATACAAACATTGTCACCAGAGAGCGTTCCTGCTGCTCCACAGACGCTGCCTGATGTCTGCAGGCCGCCATCATCCGCAGTAAGGGTGATGGGCTGCAGAACGAGTTGGGTGTCGGACGAAAATAAATTCAGAGAGCTCACCGAGTTGCAGGCTACGGCTTGAGTTTGATACACGTCGGGCGAGACGATGATCGAATTGTCAACCGTGCAGTCACAGCCATTTTGTGAAGGGTATGTAGAAACAGAACGGGGACGGAAAGGCGTAGCCTGAGCAGCAAGTAGTCGGAATAAGAACCTTGCCAAAGGGAGGCAAGAAGCGTCGACGCACGGTACCGTGGTACGTCTGTGCGCGTCCAAACATCGTCCAGAATGACAGGACGCTGAGTACTTGGAATACGGATCGGCTTAGCATATTGGAATGGAAACAACGATTTCTGCTGCGTTGGATGGGGGTTGGAAGATGAAGAGCTCGGTCTTCCGTGCACGGTCTTTATATCTGTGGCGAATTATTCAACAAAAGGATCACCGACAAGACAAAACTTCAATGGCATCGTGACACTCTGGCCAAATCATGATGATGCATAATTGGTATCAATGTCTGAAACACATAGACACGTTTGGGCCCAGCCAGATTTCTATGACCGTGCGAGCATACGACCGACTCGGAGAGTTTCACATATACTGCCATGAAGGATTCCGGGAAACGTGTCACGAGAGGAGTCGAGTTTTGCCACGAGGACAATTCGCAGCCCCTGTCTTACGGAGTGATTTGCTTCAGCACTGGTGTCCGCGCTCCTCGGAGATTCGAAGACAGAAATTTTGGACTGTCGGCGGGAGAGGGCATTACTTAGTGTTCATAGTGAAAGGTAAGCTCATACGTGCAAAGAGACTCACGGACGCTGATGACCGACCGCAACGCACGTCTCTCAGAACACGCCGAATTATGTGGTAAAACAACCGCGATCGAAGAAGATATACCGCTAAACCTGTGTGGGTCGTGAATTTAGATCCACCGAGGGGGATGCAATCTACCCGAGGATAGTGACATATTTACCTTGGGTTGCTATCGATCATGTGGCATGGAAAACCGCCAGAAAATCCTCGCATGGCCGTCCTCCGAGGTGTCAACGCAATACATGTGTACTGTTTATGGACACTCTGAACGACCGCCGCGTGCGACGGGGTCCTGCTTTGCACGTCTCGTACGACAGTCGCAGCTCGTGTTCGCGGAGGAGCCCCAGCCGTGGACCGGCTAAGTGAATCTACCGAATTCGCGCGCTGTCATGGGCTGGACCCATCTGCTCGCTCTTACATGTACGAAGCCAAGGCGTTCTTTCGGGTGCTTCCAAAGCAGGTCCATTTTCGATCGGCGACGGTCCGTGCTCATACTGTATACATTCCAGGAAGAGATCGACATGCAGGACCTGAGGTAGAAGGAGAAGCACCCCGATCGGTAGATACTCCTACGGGTACCATGCCCGCCGTTCCCTGCATCGGGCAATTTGCACGTCACACTAGTACTGGTCGACCGTTTATGTGATCGTCGCTTATGCGATTCACGCCTGCAAATTCCGTGACCCGTCGAACTGAGCTACTAGGTGTGATCGATGCTTGAAGGGGCACCACCACTCTTGGGTTACAGACCAGTCACGCCGTCGATACTGGGTGTGGTCCGGACACGACGCGATTCCGTTCGTTGGCCCTGTACCTAGTGCTGCGTCTGCCCGTGTCGATGGCTCAGACGAAAGCCAGACGAAATGGTGGCATGCTGACACAATGCTCCGCAATAAGTCTTTCATATTCGCGACGAGAAGCACAGTATGGGAAGGATGAACAACGGAGCGCCTCGCGAGGCTTCTTTCTTGTCTCTCAGGGTTGTTCACTCCATTTGACCCATATCTCCTTGTGCCCAGAACCACCAAGGTAATCAAACAGGCTCCGGGCCACGTCTGAAACGTGGATGAGAAACCGCATCCGGAATGGGACCAGAACTAAGCATACATATATCATCACCAGAAAGCTTCGCTGTTGCTCCACAGACGCTGGCTGATACCTGCTTGTGGCCGTTATCCGCAGTGATAGTGATGGCCTGTAGAACAAGTTGAGTGCCAGATGAAAATGAATACGAGAGAGCTCACCGAACTACAGATTACGCCTTCAGTATACACCGCGGACGAGACGATCATCGAATCATCGAGTGTGCAGTCACAATCACTTTCTGCGGGGTACGTAGAAATTGAACTAGGAGAGAACACTTTCGCCTGTATAGTAAGTAGCCAGAATAAGAATAAAAACGTCGAGGGGAGACGAGAAGAGTCGACGCACAGTCCCGTGGTATGCCTGTGCACGTCCAAACATCGTCGTGAACGAGAGGAAGCTCAACGCTTTGAATATGGATTGGCGTAGCATATTTGATTGGACTGAGAAGCTGAAAAGCTCTGTCTTCCGTGGACCATCTTATATACGAATGGGAAACACCCCGAAAACTCTGATGGCATCACGACGTTATCAAGAGATCATGATGCAAAATTGGTACTGAAACATACGGTGAGACGTTGAGACCGGGATTGCTATGACCATGCGAGCGCACGGACTGTTTCACGTATTGCCACGAAGACATCTAGCAACAAACGTGTGTACTTCCTTCGCGTCGCTGAACTGGCCAGGTACTCACGTATGTGTGCGGAGCCGGCGCTCAACCTGGATCGAAGTCTCTGGATCAGCGCAGCAGGGCGGGGACCTGGGAAGGGTCTCGTAGGCGGGGCGCGCAGGCGTCGCATAGACGATTTCTGCTACGTAATCCCACAAGACGTGGACTGGACCACGCCAGGAAGTCGATGGTGTAAGTCTTGCCATGGGGTAGAGACACGAGAGAAGCTGTTCATATAGGTTGTTCGTCCAGTACCTACCCGTGGCTCGCAGACCATTTCGCCAGTCTAGGCACTGCACCATGTGTACATTCTCTCCGCGGTTGTCCCCGCAATTTCCCCTACGACTTTATCCACGCACCATTTGGACGACCTTGTGATCAGCCTTAAGACAGGGGCGCAAGCCCCTCGGGTAGACTGGCATATAGAAATGTAAAGTTATTACACACGTGTCCAGTCATTCTCAAATACACGATGTGATCGTGAGCCTTCCGCAAGTAAGGTCACCGAAGTTGCCGGGTGTGGAATGCTTCCCCAGTTTTGCCTCACTGGAACTTACTCACCCATATGCTGCACCCAGAACCTCCAAGTTCATCAAACAGCGTCTGGAACATGGATCAGAAACAGCATCCGCAGCAAGATAAGAGCATGAGGGTTTGAGGAACGAGATGGGTGGAATAAATCCAGAGCAGGTTCAGCGAGCCGCAGCATTCTTGAGTGGTGGCACACAGGGTCCATAGAAACCCTACTGATATTGATAACTTTGGTCAGACGCCAACTTAAGGGAAGAAGAGAAGCGTACGAAGTGTAGAAACGCGACGTCGCCGGGTTTTGCTGAGACGCGGAGACAAACAAAGGATCGAGTTGACCGCGATCGACCATGTCGGACGTCGCCTCGCTGCTGAGCGCCTCGCTGCAGCCGCAGTCTCGAAAACAGGCTGAGCAGCAGCTGAACCAGCTCACGACCCAGCCCGGATTCCTCCAGCATCTGCTTGCGCTCATCCTCGATGCCGCGCCAGATCGCGCGGTTCGTCTCGCGGGTGGTATCTACCTCAAAAATGTCGCAAAGCTCGGCTGGGAAGAGGTTCGTCTCGCGATTCGCTCGGTTCGTCGCGTCCCTGATCCACCCAGGATGTCGCGCCCCTCCCCGAGCAAGACAAGACCGCCCTCCGCGCCCAGCTCGTCCCCGCCATGATTGCCCTCGCAAATCCCGCCGACAAGAGCATCCGTGCACAGATTGCAGAGTCTATCGCACTCATCGCAGAGCTCGACTTTCCCTCAAAGTGGCCCGATCTCATCGACGTGCGTTTCGTCCTTCCACATCGCCACACATCTTACCCCATCTCTAGCAACTCGTCTCCTCCCTCTCGCAAACGGAATACAACATCAACCTCGGCGTGCTCGAAACAGCGCACTCCATCTTCCGTCGCTGGCGTTCTCAAGTCCGATCTGACGAACTCTACACGGAGATCAACCTCGTCCTTGAGCGCTTTGTTTCGCCCTTTCTCAACCTCTTTCGTCAGTCTGCGACCCTCCTCTTGGGTCCTACCCCTCCAAACTTCGAGGTCATCGCACAGACACAGATCCTCTTGGCAGACGTATTTTACGACTTCACGTGCCACGATCTGCCACCCGCGATCGAGGATACCCACGACGAGTTCTTTGCGCCGACGACAGGCTGGTTCCAGCGCTTTCTTACGTGGGATCCACCAGAGCTCCGTAAAGACGTGCGTGTCGCGTCTCTTTTCAATGTTTGATCACACCTATTTCCAGCCCGACGACACAACTCCGTCCCTTCCGGCGCGTCTTAAGACCGTCGTCTTCGAGATAATAGAGGTCTGCTTCACACGCCATCTGACGTGCGCCCACTGATGTTGTCGATTAGCTTTACATCAAACTCTATCCAGATCAGCTCTCCAAGTCGCCCGCAATCGAACAATTCGTCCAAACGGTCTGGCAACTCATCGGTTCAAACAACCTCCCAAACGTCGCAGACGACAACGTGCGTCTCAGATCCGTTTGTGATTCGTCTAATCCTAACCCACCCCAGCTCGTCTCACAGGCGCTGCGGTTCATCTCGACCGCGATCCGCTCAGGATACTACAAGTCTCTGTTTTCCTCGCGCGAAGTCATCTCGTCTCTTGTACAGGGCGTCGTCGTGCCAAACGTCTCTCTTCGGACACACGACATCGAACAGTTTGAAGACGACCCCCTCGAGTTCATCCGCCTCGACCTCGCTCTCCCATCCGGCGGGGGTGTCGCTGGAGGCATGGGCGTAGCGGAAGCGAGCACACGACGCCAGTCGGCCGCGGACGTATTGCAGGCCCTCGTCAGCAGTGGTTATCGCGCAGAGACCACAGAGATCGTCGGGACGTGGATCCAGACCGGTTTGGAAGCGTACGGAAGGGACGCCAAGGCCAACTGGACTGCCAAAGATTCATCTGTGTACCTCTTGGGCGCGATCGCAGCCGAGGCATCGACGATGCAGGTTAGTCCTCGGCTCTTGCGTCGCTGAGCGATCGCTGACAAATATCGTAGCATGGCGTGACGTCGATCAATGCCCAAGTCGACGTGGTCAAGTTTTTCTCTGATCACGTCTTCCAGGACTTGCAGGCCACGCACGGGACTGTCCACCCGATCTTGCAGGTCGATGCAATCCGCTTTCTATTGACGTTCCGCAATCAGGTATCACTTTTTTCCGTGCGGGAATATCGACGACTCACGCCACGTACAGTTGACCAAGGAACAGTTGCTTTCTGTGCTACCACTCTTGATCAAGCACCTCACGTCGGACAACTACGTCGCGTATACGTATGCAGCGATCACCATCGACCGGATCTTGTTTATAAAAAAGGGGACGCAGCTGTTGTGCGTTGTCCCATCTCTCTTTCGCGCATGTACTCACGTCCCATTAGGTTCACCCAGGCTGACGTGCACGACTTTGCAGCAGACTTGCTGAATGCCGTACTGAGCAAGATCGAAGCTGCAGGCACGCCCGAAAAGGTCGCAGAGAACGACCATCTCATGAAATGTACGTTGGCGTCGTCTCTCCTCTTGTTCTGTTACTCACGATGAATAGGCGCGATGCGCGTGATCGTCACGGCGAGGCAGACGCTGACCCCAGTCTATCAACAGGTCCTCCAACGCCTCGTTGCCATCCTCGGCATCATCTCCAAGAATCCGAGCAATCCAAACTTTGATCAGTACATTTTCGAGAGTGTCGCCGCATTGATGCGGTACGTCGCTTGACCATGCAACGACGACGACGCTGACAGGCCGACAGGTTCGTCGTGCACGGTTCTCCAGCGACCTTGTCGACATTCGAACAAGGACTCTTTGGTCCGTTTACGTTTATTCTGCACCAAGACATCGATCGTACGTACTCTCCTGCACGTCCATTCTGTCCTCACGCATAGCTCTGCCTAGAATATATTCCATACGTATTTCAGATACTTGCACAGATGCTGTCGTTGCACTCCATGAGTGTTCCGACTGAGTACCGCACGCTGTTACCGTTCCTGTTGACGCCAGCTTGCTGGCAACAAAAGGGGAGCATTCCTGGTCTCGTCAAGTTACTGCGCGCGTTTTTGGCGAGGGATGCGCACGAGATGATGAGAGCGGGTCAGGTGGAGCGAGTGTTGGCGATTGTGCAACAACGACTGTTGCCAAGCAAGATGAACGACCTATGGGGTTTCGAATTGTTAGAGGGCGTGGTGCGGGACGTGGATCCGTGAGTGTCAGCGGCATGGGCAGACGCCAGTGGACTTATACTCAGCAGGACGCAGCTGAAACCTTATATGCGTCCGCTCGTGCTGACGATGTTGAACCGAATGCAGACGAGCAAGACGGACAAGTACGTCTACCATTTCACGTACTTTTTCTTGTACACGATGGCGATCGACGTGGCGGGCATGGGGCCCGATTATCTGATCTCGACCGTGGAGGAGATACAACCACAGTGCGTGCTCTTCTCGGTTTCGCCTGCTTGTGCACTCGACTTACGGCATCCCTAGGCTATGGTCGCAGATCCTGACGGGCTTCGTGATACCGCAGGTACCCAAGATGCCGCATCGAGATCGCAAAGTGGTCGCGGTTGGGTTGACGCGGATGTTGACGGAGAGCCGGGTGATGCTCTCCGAGCCCGCCTCACGGAGCTGGTACGTCCTCACTCCATTTCCTGTCTCGACCGGGTGCTCATGCGTACGGACCAGGCCAACGACGTTCTCCGCACTCGTCAAACTGTTCAGCGAGCCGCAGTACCTCGCCGCGAAAGAGGGCGACGACGCGGGTGCGGGGCTGACCGAGATCGACTACGAGGAGCGGACGGCTGGGTATCAGGCTGCATATTCGCGGCTGGCGGCGTCGGAAGGGGCGCGGGTAGACCCTGTAGGGTACGTCGGGGACGTGCGAGCGTTTCTTGGGCGAGCGCTTGGAGGGGGGAAAGCGTTGGGCAAGGATAAGTTGGTCGGGTTTCTTGGGGGGTGTGAGGAGCCTGGGGTGAGGGCGTTTTTGGAGGGGTTGGTCGTGGAGAGGTATTTGGTCGTGTAGGGGTGGATGTTGTGAGCGGTGTCGGGTGCCAGTACTTCTTACTTTTTACTCTCCTTCGCGTCCAGCATCAACCCTGACAAAATCGCATACGCGCGAGTGCAAGGGTGAGGACATAGGAATTGGGCCGGCGAGCACATATTTTGTCGTGCGCCGTTACTCGCATTTCTTTACCGTCGTCTCCATACCCCCTCCTCACTGAAGTGCGGCCTCGTTGGCACGCTCAGGAGTCAGGAACTTATGGGACCTGTTTCAAAAGCGGCCTGTTACGATGTTAGTCTGTCGGCACTACCCTCCTTAGCGACTCCTCAAGCTTCAAGTTCAAGAGTAGAGCGTCTCCACTTATCAAGACCATAATCTATTGTAAATTTCTCCGAGTCATTCCCACGTCTAACGACTCGGACTACGCATGAATTGTGATGCCGCGCATGGGCAGTACGACCACTGCTCGTACTCCCACCGAGGAGACATTGAGACTGCGACTGGTCAGGTTCGTGCGCGAGTCGACCGTGCAAGTTGGGTGGACTAACGGAGTGGCTAGCGCGCTGAAGACGGCCAAGTCCCGGTTGGAAGGAATGCCGTGGCTCTTCACTCTGCCGGGGCATCGCTTCAGAGCGACACTCTCGGAGTTCAAGAACCCAGCGGACTTTTGAATACAAACGACCAGGGCCCGTGTCTGGTCCCTTCCTCTTCTGAGCCTCGTCTGAACACTGGTAAGAGAAATACCGTTCCATGTAGTGCCGAGACTTGGGGCGACACGGTCGCGTGAAAACGACTTTGGCAATAGATCGCGGTCTGTCACAATACTCCACGAAGACTCTTTCATTCGATGAGACCCTCGATTTCGATAGCATGCGGAAACGATTAACCTACGATGCGGCGCACCCCGCAAGGCCCATTGCTTGCCTCTCCGGACAGTCAATACCATGTGACCACCATGCCGCTCCCAGACCCGCCGAGATCATCAAACAGTGCGGTGGTCACGTCTGGAACATGGATCAGAAACATAATCCAGAACGACGTCAGAGCGTAAGCATACATAGGTCGTCACCACTCAGGGCCGCTGATACTCCACAGACAGTGCTGGATACCGAGGCCCCACCCGCAGTGGTGACAGTGATAAGCTGGAGAACGAGGTGGGTGCCAGACAGAAATCAATGAGAGAGAACCCACCGAACCACAGACTTTTACTTGATCGTTGTACACGTCGGACGAGACAGCGACCGCGTCGCTGAGCGTGCAGTCGCATGCGCTAGAAACAGGGTATGTAGAACCTGAATGGAAAGCGAACGGTTTTGCCTGAGCAGAAAGTAGTCAGAATGAAGACGTCGAGGGAGAGTGTAGACGCACGGTCCCCTGGTATGCCTGTGCGCGTCCAAACATCACAAACACGAGGATACCCAGCACTTTGGCAATGAAGCGGTATAACATGACGGATTCAGGTTGTGTGAGTGGGATAAGTCTTTTGTGGATACGGACACGAGAGCCGCTACTCGTTTATATAGGTTGTCCGAGTATCTGACCTTTGGCAAACCCTACGCGCATATCGCCAACAAGCGTCCCTGTCTCAGGCTACTACATACGATCGGGACGTCTCCCCTCATCTGACGTCCACTGACCAGGTAAATATCACATGACACTGAGACGAAGAGAACTCTCAGAGTCTCACGCAGTAGATCATCGCCGTGTCACGTGAGATACGTTGCTTTCTGTCGTCATCTCCACGGCGGCCCCCCTGTCGGGACGACCTACGAGAAGGAGAAAAAAACAGAGGAGAGTCTAAGAGCCGCGCATGAGAGATGACCCAGGCGAGCGTCGACTCACGGCAATCTCCGTATGCAACCGCTAAGTTCTAGCCATCACAGACCATGAGGTTGTGCTGTGACTGGTGGTAGCTGCTCAAATAGGACATTCTTAGCGCCGATCTATCGTCGAGTTTGCGTAGCCGCCTGCGCCAGGTGGGCGGACATGACGGTGATCAGGAACAGAAACATGATTAGGTTCCGTGCTGCAGCCTGCGTACGGTCTCGTCGACCTGTCAGTTGCTTTCCAAACATTGGCGTTCATCGACGCTCAGTGCGAGCGTCCGAGTCCTCTGTCTCCCATTGATCAGGTCTTGTTCAAGTTGCGGATGAGATGTCTTTGGGCAACTGCGCGATCTCGGCTCGCCGCGGAAACCAGCCTGGCGTGTTTCGTCTGCACGTGCGTGTAATCCGGGATTGTGAGACCGTTCAGCGCAATCTTAACTTTTCGCGCAATGGTTGACGACTAAGGTCTACTTTGATTGTTCCCAGAAAATGCGAGAGCGGACTCACCACGTGATCGTGCGGACTGTGAAGACGCCCTCGATGCCGCATGGACATGCCCGTGTACGTCGCGCCTCGGTTGCCATCACCGCCGGGTTCGGCGACCGCTGCCACACATTTCGCCGAACATGAGCACGTCCTACTAGCGTTCACCTTTTTTGACCTGAGACGACGCCGCCTGAGCCATGGGCGAGCCCACATTTTCCTCGGACGCCTCGCTGTTGCGGTGCCATTCAGTGCGAATAAGACGCATTCCCCCCCTCGTTGAGTTTGAGGATGGAACTGACGATCCATTCATGTCCATTCGACACGCCTTAACTTAACGAGATGAGTATTGATGACTGTGATGTAACAGACAAGATGGCGGGAAGGTGGAGAGCGAGATGTCGAGTTGAGGGGAAGGGGATACAGACCTCCAAGTTGCCTCTAAGTGATATGACCATCACGATTCAGACGACGACGATTATGTGGCATAGTGCTACCAAGCTAGCCTCGACTACTTCCATAGCCTGATACCCGGGCCGCCGTCGAGTCTATTTTGGTCAGTCCGGGCCATTCTCCAAGTCGTCGCCTTCTGAAATTGTTGCCTCAGCGTGCCAAGCGCGTTCAATGCCATCAAGTTGCTGTACCTCTGCCCTGTATTCTCATCACGAGTGCTGTCCTCTGTTTTCTGTTCGCTTCCATACTTTTCTCTTACTGAAATGCCCTTCGACAGCTTCCATGACACGCTCAAGGACGTACGGGGCCGGTTTCAAAAACCGTTCACCGGTGGCCTGCTACGATGTTATTCTGTCGGCGCGAGTGTTCTTGCACAATGCAGTTTCCAAACCTATAGTTGCCATTAGCCCATCGCAACTACCCTCCTTGGCTGTTCCTCAAGCCCAGGAGTTGACTGTCTCTGCTTACCGACACGCCTCCGATACTGCACAGGTCGTTTTGCCTATCGGGCAAGCTATCGCTAACGCGATTCCCGTCGCTGGTGGTATTATGAAAGGCGTAATCGGTGGCATACTGGCGCTTCAATGATGTATGTAACGTGGGACCGTCTTTGTTGTTCCGACCAACGTCGTTGCAGTATCACATCCAGAACAAGGAGGACTTGAAGATGCTCGCGCTCCTGCTACGTCTGATCCAAAACCACATTGACAACGCGCCAGTTTCTCGCATTCTCGCTGAAGGGACATTGATGCTGGAAGGAATGCAAAAACGATGTCGTGCGCTGTTTCACGACATCGCTGGATGCACCGCGACCCTGGACGATCACCTCTTCGAATATATGGTGACGGTTGCCCCCCCCCGGAACACGCCAGTCGCTGATCTGATCCTGTCGCCCCTAGGTCTTGTCCTATTGAACGCTGTGCAACTACGGGAAACCAGGGACAGTTACCCGCATCCGTCTCGCGCAGCCGTGCGGTCCTTGTCGATGCGACTGGATGAGAACACATACTGCTCCTCGATCAACGCCGATACCTGAATGTATGCCGCACCGTAACCTCGTCTTCGCCCGCGAGACCTGACGCGGCTGATTTTAGCAACTCGATGCTATGCTGTCTGTCATCCTTTTTCAGTGCAGAACAGATGAAGCCGAGGTCCAGAGGTAGCACATCGAAAGGAAGCGATACGACTTCATCGTTTACAAGTCCAACTCCGACGTGATTCAGTTGACGAAAAAAAGCAGCGTTTGGTCAAACATGGACCCAAGGACCTGAATCATCATGAGGGTTGTCATCGAAGAAGAAGAAGCTGTGACGGTGTCGCTGTAGAACACCGAACACTATCGATGTCAACGTCGGAAACCTCGAGGATGCATTACGGCGAGGTTTCACCGTCACATGGTGAGTATTTATCCTCTACTCCATGCTTTCAAGTGACCCTCCAACGTGCTGTCAGCCGACACTGCGAACGACGGTTCCAAATTACGCGCACGTGTAGATATCATGATATGACAGAATACTCCAACGGTCAACGAGATGCTGATGCCGCGCCGAGAGGCGGAAGCCAAGTACCTTATCCGTAAATTTCTGGCCAAACAAGTTGTGCATACCCACGCTCGTATTCGAAAAGAGGTGAGGGAATTCTAGCGCTATGTAGCGTTTTCGCACAAGTGGCAACTCGGCGAACCTACATTCCAGCATCCTCACATAAATTATGCAGCTGTTTCAAGTTACCAGTAACCCTCCTCCAACGGGAGGTTCTGCCGCGCGGTACTCGTACTCATCGTCTCATGGCAAGGGCTGCAAGGTCGCTCCCCGCTTGACGCTTGGACTCGCCTCGTGCTCTAATGGTAAGTACTCGTTGCGGGCAGGGCTACTTGAGTATCCGCGGCGCATAACTCGCACGGTGATCAGACATGTTCTGTCCATTGCACATACGATCTAGCCGTGACGTCACGTATACGACTCTGTGGCCAATCTATCGTAATACATACGTTGGACACGAGTGCTCGAACGAGATCTTGATCATCTTTCGATGATTGCGTTGTCGTCCAGCATGGCCATCGTCTCATGAAAACCACTACGACACGCCGACGTCTGGCCGACCTCGCACGACTCGCCCCACAGAGAACACAGTGATGCCCACGCCCGACACCCGTACCCAAAAAAAAAGAAAAGAAAGCGAAACGTAGTAGGTAACAGAGAAACATTGTCATCGATTCATGGCAAGAGCGGCTTGCATGGCTCCTGCCCTATATCCGCGACACAACCATGATCAGGCATGGATCACAACCCGGGGGACTCGGCGCGTCGGATTGCGATCGCGAAGGTTGCCGCGACTGCGACTGCGACCAGGCTTCGGGGAGTCTTGGAGGACTTTGCGAGCGAGGTGGGGAGGAACATGGTGAGTGCGTTAGAGACGGTGGGTTCAGCCCGAAACCGTCCACGGAGCTCGCGACGATGTTCGGACAGCGAAACTAACCCCAAGTACGGAGGTGCCAGAATTCAGCAAACAGGACAAAAGCGATCAGCGCATTACCCGAGTCCGGTCGCAATCGAACAGACCCACCTCTTCGTTGTCAACCAATTCGCGCAACAGCAGCCGCGAGTTGAGACTACGAGGAAAAGTTAGCGCTCGGTCAGAAAGCGCTAGGCACTACTCGTAGGAAGTTGTGCTCACACGCTCAGGAACGAATTGAGATAGCCTGGTAGAAGCGCTCGTCCAGGCCCGCTCGCAGCGAGAATTGGCAGGTGACTTACAGTGACTCATGAGGATATATGGTACGAGGAATGCGCCGTTGGATGGGCAGGCAATAAACTGGGAGCGTCCGTCAGTACGATCGACGCCTTAGAAGAGGACCTACCAATATGAGAAAGACGGTCACGTCGGCGCTTTCGTGAACGGAAGACCCGTCAAAGACACAGAAACTTGATGAGAAGAAAATTACCTCGTCAGCAGACCAACGTTGATGACCAGAATGGTCAGTTTCGAGATGAGACCGCCTAACCTGGAGCAACTCGTCGAGCGCTGCGCTGTGTTTCTGGACACGAACAGACTTACCGCCCGATTCCAGTCCTTGATTTGCGAAACAAGTAAACTTGCGACCCTGCGATCAGAATATCACAAGCGAAGGAAGCAATATAAAACACCACAGCGGAGACCTAAACCGACAAGCCCAGATGTGAGGTCATTAACGGCGTGAGCCACGAACAAGCGACTGACATTGCTTCCTTTCGCGATCTGCCATTGCGGTTTAACAACACTGCAGTGGCATATTCTCATAAATAACGAGAAGAGGAAATAGACGCAATACACGTACGTTTCGGCCAACATAGCTTGACGGCTGAGGTAAGTATGAATACGCGCTCGACACCTTATGATGCATACCTGCACCGCAGCCTACAAGAAGCTCCAGTGAGTGTACTGCGGGGATTGGATACGACAGACCTAATGCGACAAATGCCAGCACGACCTTTCGACATCGAGATCATTAGTCCAGGGAAGCCTTATCGAATGATACTTACGATTGGAGCAGTCATCAGCCGGTTGCAAAAACTCACTAGAACACGGGGTCACGCAAGTTTTTTTGTTCGACGAGGCGCTCACATCTCCAGATACGATGTGCATATGTCCTGATTTGGGTAGATGATGAGTTGACGTCAAAATCATACATTGAAAAAACTGACTGACAATTGTACTCCGAACGCGATCACAGACTGATCAGCATTGATCTTAATCAACGCCATTTATGTAGTAGAAAGAAGTACTTACAGAAACGCCCATCGACGCCTGGAGAGGCAACAGCTACCGTTAAGTGAAAAATGGGCTAAGGTATGCGCATACACGCACCTCGAATGATCTGGATGAAGCCACGAGGTGGATTTGTAAGCCGTACACACCGAATGAATGGTCTCACGAGGTAACATAACCAGACATGTCGATGTCGCCAGCATAAACGATGGTGTATTGGTATATTGACGCGGACACGAGCACGATCTGAGCCGTGCCAAGCGTACTGGGAGTATTATGAGTCCCTCTCAAGGCTATGTTCCCGGATTTAGAGTGTATACCAGAGGAACGCAACCTAGCGGGGCCAGATGAGTCCGAGAGATGCGAGAGAGGGCCGTACTGACCAGGATCTTCGTATAACAGCTGTCTTTTGGAAAGGAGTGGAAATAGTACCATGTCTGCGCCAACGTGAGGCCATACAACCTATCGCATGTCAGACGTTGCGCGATCAGTACCAGTAAAAGAGGAGCTTACAAACTGCAAAGGATGACACCTGGGGCCAATGTTCAAGTAAGCGATACCATGTTCACTCATCGAACGACGTACCCAAGAAATGGGATGCGATGAGGGGAATGGCGTGAGACATGAGATGGAGTAGAGGGAAGGAAGGAAAATGAGAGCAAAAGACGAGGGGATTATAATGGGGGTAGTAGCTGGCGATGCTACGTGCCGCGCTCTACGGAGCGGCTTCGAGCACGATCATCGAAGAACTAACGTCGACGCGACATTTCTGCCCCGATACGCGCACTTCCAGACCGCCGCCGACAGCTCACCCTAGATACAGGTCTCCCCAACGTACTCATCTGACCCTGAGCCGAGTGACGTGTTCACGTCCATACTAACAGAGAAAAAGCTGCCGACACCGCAACGGTCGTCGGGAAGGACGGGTTAGGAATAATCTCAGCATTGTTGGCGAATCCCACCGCGTGTCATCGAGAATAGCACTACCTTCCTATTAGGCATTTGGTTGCCCTATTCGACGACGCGCTCAGCCATGTCCACGGACAACCCCATATAATTTGCAGGGTCGCACAGTGGGCGCAGTTCTTCCCTCCCTAGCCCGACGGAAGCAATCTCGTCGCTCGAACATAACAACTCAAGCAACGGGACATCTTCGTTCGCGCTCTTCTGGCATAGACGGTACACGAGATCGTGCGCGCATTGCCGTCCCATCTTGTCCGCGAGGGCCATCATCACCGCCTCGGAAACGATCCTACCCTTCGTTATGCTCAAGTTCTTCTCCATCGCACCGTGGTGCACTTCTAAACCAGCCACTAAATCAGCCGTGTGCTTGAGCGTGGCGCATGTCAGCTTGGATATCTCCGGCAGTGCAATCCATTCTATCTCCCACGGTCCCGTGGAACGCTCGTGATCCGCCACCATCGCCTCGTATAGTGCGCCACAGTGAGAACGCACGCTCGCCGCCATGGCGGTGATATACGCGCACGAGATCGGGTTGCACTTCTGCGGCATTGTCGATGACGATCCGCGCTGATCGTGGAAAGGCTCAGAGAGCTCAGCTACTTCGGTCTGCATGTGAAGTTTGACGTCCGTAGCGAACTTGGCGCACGTTCCAGTCAAGAGGGCAAAGAACCCCCCGGCTTCGGCGATGCGATCGCGTTCCGTATGCCAGGCGATCTCCGGAATCGAGAGCCCAAGACATTTGGCGAGTGCTTCCTGGCACGGCAGTGCCTTGTCCGCAGGGAGCGAAGCAAGTGTACCAGCGGCGCCCCCAAACTCGAGAACGAGAACACGGGGCTTGAGTTGCTCGAGGCGTTGCTCGTGGCGCTTGAAGGTGGCGAGAAGGCGTGCGAGTTTAAACCCGAATGTCATAGGGACAGCCTGCTGAAGGTTGCTTCGCGCGGCCATGGGCGTAGAAGCGTGTTTCCTGGCGAGCGCCCCGAGGTTCTCAATGATGTCCTGCAGGGACGCAGAGACAATCTTGAACGTTGAAACGAGCTGAAGGACGGTCGCAGTATCCGTCACGTCCTGTTACAAGCCGAAAGTTAGTGCCAACCTTAGGCTCGAGCCAGTTATAAAACCACCTGTGTCGTCGCGCCGTAATGAGCCCACTCCCCGAGACCCGGGCGGGTGATGTTGATCTGGCGAACGATCTGTTGGACCAATCCCAAAACTGGATACCCAATCTTCTCGGTGTCTCGACTGAGCTCCCCGAAGTCGACATTGTTAACATCTGCACAAAAAGCCTCGATCTCAACAGCAGCTTCCTTCGGAATAATGTTGAGATCCGCTTGCACTCGAGCGAGGCAACCCTCGAAACGAAGGTAATTGGAAACGCGTGTGCGGTCCGACCATACGGAGGAAACCTCTACAGTGGAGAAGAGGTTGTCCAGCATGTTGTCCTCGGCATTCTCCGACAAACCCCATACGCATCCGTGACAGCTCACAACGGGACCAGACAGTGCTGGGGTACTAGTTTGCCAGAACTCGGCTCGGGAGCCTGTGGGCGAGAAGGGCTCTCGATGCTATCACGTTTTCGTTCTTCCAGAGAGCTCTTCGATCGCATGTTAACCGACTTTGGCGAGGTCCTAACTAAAGAGTCATCATCGAAGTACCTAAAACTCGGGAAGGCCGACTGCCACATCGGTGGAGACCCTGTTGACTCACTAACACAATCAACTTCAGCACTTCATTGAATTGAATAGAAGTATTAGTTTCGAGGAAGACATGTTAAGAGTATAATTGAAGGTAAGGAGCGAGGATGGGGATCCAGGCCAGATGAGGCCGTCATCGAGGGCTCGGGCTTTCAATTTTACTGAGCCCAGGCTCCAAAGCAACACTAATATTACTCCCTCCCTCATTATTTGTTTTAGTTTTACTCTGCAGTGACGTTACAGCGCACGGTCGGTCGACGGGGTCGTTGTCACCATATCGTTAACGCCGCCTGAGCGCATGGGTATGATGACATGCCGTGACCATCGCGTGCTCTGGGCAGAGTAAGAGTACGCAGTAGTCATCGCAAGCCGTCCCGCAGTAAAGGGAGTGATGGTGGTGACAGTGTTAGCGGCGGCATGGACGAGGCAACGGCAGTGACGCACGAGAGGGTAGGGTCGTCGCCGTCAGCAGTCGGCGTGGAGTGTACATGTGCACCACAAACGAGGGCGAGCGAGCAAGTCGTCGTAATTGACCTCCTCATCGTTTCATTGGGACAGGGCAAAGTGAGGACGATGGTGAGTAGCCATGACCGTCGTAAGAACGGATGAGGGCGGTGGCGAAGCTGCAGGGGGCAATGGCAAGCATGTACGCGGACGACACGATGTCGTCATCGTCTCACGAATGAGAGCGTACGTGGACGAAGGGGGGTAATGGAGTGGGGATATGTGGACACGAAAAATCTGCACGACGTAATGTTAACAACGCGAGGTCGCCCTCGTCATTTACCAGCGAGTGAGCGGTGGTAATGGTGAGGATGAGGATGAGGAGGCCTTGGATGGGCGTACCTCACACCTGGACGATGTGTCGTCGTCGTGGTTATGTTGTTGTGCATGCCATGTTGTTGTCGTGTTGTGACACATGGCCGCACTCCAGAGCACCTCAATGGCCATCATGATTGGCCAAGATACTTTTTCAAAGCAAACGCTGGGTACTGAAATGAACGGTAAAAGTTCTGCCAGTGCGTGTCCGTCTGCTTCCATCCTCTGGACAATCATCCATACCCCCCAGACTGAGCGCACACCCACTTTCTGAAGATATCATCGGTCAATCTCTTTCTCACCAAACGCTCAGGCTCTTGAAAGGGGGAAAGCCCGTCACAGTTGCAGTCAGTGGGCGTATACCAACTGGACTCACAGCAGAAGAGATAGCTGCGTATTTCAGGACAAGTGCCTATGGGGGACTCGATCGCTCGTCGATGGACCCATACTACAATAACAAGGTTGATTCGAAGAGAGCCTTCGACACGAGTGCAACCAGCGAACGTGACCGCCATGCTCCCGATACGCAATGGTACATACTGTCGATACCAATGCAGGCTCGGGCGGTGATGCGCCGCTGATGGCAAATATTGAAGGGTGACTGGGCCACAGAGTGTCCAATTAGGGTCAGTGTTATTCATTCCACTGGACTATTGGACACGGTCCGCGAGGCCCTCTTTTTCTGTAAGACTTACACAGCCTTTGTCTGTTCCGAGGGCCGAGAAAGAAGCCTAGTATGTCTCTGCGATCGTTATTGATCCCGACGCTGATTATTCCCTTCTCGCGTTACGAGAATAGTGTCGACAAGTGTATAAAAATGTGTGGCCTGGAAGCACACGCGGATGCCATCGTTGGTACACTGCATACCTCGTGTCCGAGACAGAGATCGAAGTCCCCTGGAACACGCTCGCTTCGTCGTTGATCTCTTTCTGATACTGGACGTCTGGGTTCGTCCCGACTCACTGGACCACATTTGGGCAGGCCAGTGCTCACCCCCAGCGCTGTCATCGCGTTCGCGTTTTCGACGTCCTTTTCTCGTTCATGACCATGTTGTACGTGATCGTTCTCGCATGGCCATGCTTATGTAGTTGACGGCGACTTCACATTGCGGGCGTCCTACAGACCCACTCCCAATTAGGGTGGCGGAAAAGGATGTATCACGTCTCCCCCTCTTCCTATGTTGTCGAAGGGCTCATGGGTCAAGGTGAGCCTCTATCCTTCCTAAATGACGCACTGTGCAATAACCTCGTCACCCAGCGGTCGGCAAGCAATTGATCACCTGCGCGCCCACAGAGTTTGTGGCGATCGAACCATCCTTGGGGGTGAGCTGTGGTGCCTACATGGATCCCTACGTCACGTTCACCGGCGGCTACTTCGCAGACCCGAACGCAACCACCCCGTGCGCCTTTTGTGCGTTCCGGACGACGGATGCGTACATGCAATTCAGGCTCAACGTGTGTGCCCTTTCTTTCCGCTAGTTGCGTGGTGCGCTGCTGACGCTGCGCGCAACAGGTCTTGGTCATGTTCGCAGGCATGTACTTCTTCCGGATACGCAAAGGCGCGGGGTGGCCTCTTGCCGATCTCAAACACGCGTTCATGCGGAGCAAGTGATCCTGCGCGGAGTTGGCGCGAGGACGCTCGCTTATATATATCTCATCTTTTGGATTTAATCCTCTCGTTCTGTTTCTTCGTCCGCAGCTGAGGGTGTGGACATCTGCGTGCGATATTGATACTAATCGCGGCTTAGACTGCACACCGACAAAATGATATCTGAACATTCACTCTTTGAAGTGGTATCATACTTGAGCCGAGGCATACAGTGGCAAGGCGATTCCCCGATAAATTAGCTCCTCGAACAAAACATACTCACGTGTAGGAGACGCTACAAGCCTATCCTCAGGAAGCTCTGTGCGAGGTGGTATATGCCATGCCTTTCTCTTGAAAGTCATGTAAGCATATTGTCGAGGATTGAGACTATGGCGGCGATCACTTCTTCCCCCAGTCCTAGCGATCATCTCGGGTGCGCGGTTCCCGACGTGGAGTTGGTATCCAGGGTATTATATCTCAAAAAACATCTCATACAAATATGTAGCTCAGTTCGCCTCACGTACATAGCATCAGTAGGATCGGTCCATCCGGTAGTCTAGCGTCGATCACATAGAGAAATAAAAAAAGTCAGCTAGACTCAGGGACCGTCAGATATCGCCGACGCGCGACCAGAAGAAAGGACCGACGTTGCGTATCGAATAAAGCATTACATGGACATCACTCGCGCGACGCGATCCATTGTCGGTGACGTTGCCAACTGCTCGCTTCCATCAACACGAGCGACCTGAGTTCGGCCATGTCGAATGGCAATCTGTGATCTGCCTGTAGTGCCCCTACGACGTACGATCTAAACCAATAACCGATCGCGTTTGAGCAACGACGCCCCTCCCACGCGAAGACGCGGCCCAAGAACGGGCGACTCACATGACCGTGCTCTCCTTGAGCGGCTCCACTCTACCGCCCGTCCGAAGCGTCATGCACATTTGCTCGAGCGGCATCTTGTCGAGGTGCCAAAGCCTGTACGCACGCAGTTGCTGTGGTCGAGGGGGCTCGGGTATGCAATAGTCTGGAACGGGCGACTTCACATGTGCGTCGCGACGCTGCGGGAATTTCCGCTGCGAGGCGTCGTTTAGCTTGAGCGCGCGAGGGTCGACTTGACGTGCACACGTCGAAGGGTCGACGGTCTTGCCGGCCTGGGAAGCGATCTGTTGAAGTCTGTCGTACACCATCAATGCGCAATGACAGTCGTTTGCCGCGTCTGGTCGCGCAAAACCAAAAGGTGAGCAACCAACGTCATAATAGGGTGGAAAGCGGGTCTTACATTTGACCATCTCGTCTGAGAGGTGAGCTTCCCAGTTTGACGTGCGAGCTTTACTCTTGAGAAGCGTCCTGCCGAGATACATGGCGACCATCTTGGCGAGACTGACGATGTCGCGCTTGTAGACGGCGCTGAACATGTGATCGGCCGTGGCAGCAAAAACACCGAGCTCTACGAACCCCCTAGCGCGAATTCCAAAATCGCGAAAGAGCTTTTCACCGTCATCTGATGTGACCGTGAGGTATCTCTTGTTACATGGGTGTGAAACTCACTCAGGATGTTAGCGCCTGTCTTCACGATGTCTGCAGATTCTATGACCTCCTGTCTGCACGTCAGGGCCAAAAGATGAGAGCAAAAGAGCGTGCAACCCACCAAAACTTTCCTTGGGAATCCTAACATACGACGCGAATTGTGATAAAATGAATAGTAAAGGGAAATAAACACATACTGTTCATACTACTGACTTGAACGAGCAAGATCGTGTCATGGTCACATAGCTGTACTAGGGCCGTCCGTCTCTCCTGTGCACCTGGATGCCACATGACGCGCCACTCGAGGTCAAAACCTAGTGGCCTGCGGAATCGTTTGAAATGCCGGAAACTGGCCAGTGGCACAAGTCTCACCCGTTCAAGGTTTGCACGAGAGAGTTGGCCTCACTCTCGCATTTTGTGTACACCACGGCCGGAGCCTTGTTGTGTTCCATGAAAGAATACACGGGCAGCGATATTTCTCCTCTATTTGCATTGCTTGCGGAGTTGTTTTGTGACGATAAATTTGAACACGTCTCCTCCCTCGTAGGCTGTATTAGTTGATTCGACCTAGCGGATTTATGGCTTTTTTGAGATTGGACGCGTTCGCCACTCTGGCGACTTTTTTGGAGAGAGGTATTTGGTTGCTCCCTGTACGACGGTTCAATTCACCTCTTTTTTCCCGGGAGTGCACTCAACTGTGCATGAATAGTCGAGTTGGGTCTCATTTGTTTGATTGATTGGGTTCTTTCAGCCGAATCCCGTGGAACTATAGAGTCTATACTCGGTGTTTGACGCGCGTCAAGAGCGCGTGTCGCCATCTCTTGACTAGTGGGATGCGTCCGAGAGACCGCAGCCATCGTAGAATGGTCGTTCAAAAAGAATGGATGGATTCTGCATGGATACAAAATTGGGTTGACAAAGCACAGACGAAGCATACTTGGCAGTCACGACCACGTACTCTTTGGAGGTTGTCGGCCTTTGTTTGACAGGCTTTGCAACGGGCTTGGAGTTGACGCGGTCGCCATCGAAAATTTCAAAGGACCACTCAGAACCGTCGTCGTCGGCCACCACGGCCCTCATTCCGCGAGGGTACGCTGCTGTTGTGCGTCTTCCAGGAGCTTCAAGGTCGCGTCAAGTCTTCCCAAGCAACGCGAACAAGAATGCAACACAGGTCACGTGAGGGTGTCTTTGCACTTATGACTACGGGCCGGTGAGCCGCCAGCTTGTCCAGAAACGGAGACACATGTCGGGCAACAACAATGCGGTGATACATACTAGACAGTCCCGCAGGGTGCACGCTAGTAATCGAGAGCGTCAGCCTTGAAATGGTGGAGTGGCACACGTGACGGAATCCGAACCAAAACCGAGTGCAGTCTACTTTGCCGACGTAGCGCGAAGCATACGGTACCCCTCTAACAAGACGATACCACTATCCAGCCGTCCACTTCACCCAATCCCGCGTTGTCTTCGGCGATGTCATAGACGAGATCGACAGGTTACGTCGTTCGCGAGTAGGCATAACTCGGACGAATAACGGACACAAGTGTGCCGGTCGAGGGCACCCAGCAGCGCCGGTTTATGGATACGCGTGGACGCTACAATCCCATGAAAAACGCACTTCAATCAAACTTGTGCCATGTATCGCAGGTGAAACGAGGAGGCAACAAGCATTCGGCGCGCACTGAACTGCAGAGAACCTGGGATTTTTCGTATCTCAATTTCTGGAACTCGAGTACATGGCAATGTCTGACCTTTGTCATTCCCACGATCACCTTGCTTGACAAGGTTTCTGCCAGGGGTGTGGGAGGCATAATTCGTGGGAACAACCTCACTGGACTTTGCCGCGTGTGTCGAGCTTTAATGCGTGGGAGAACACACCGGATTTCACCGTGTGCAACACTGGTAGAATTCACTGCCGTTTTTGCAGTTGTCAAGCAAGGTGTTCGCCGACGCAGGCGGCATTTCCGAGTTCCAGGAATATGGTTCGCAAGGGTCTTGATGTCCAGGGTGGTTCCTGGACCTGAATGTAAAGCTTGCTGACCAATTGCGATCTTTCAACATCCCCAAGTGTCAATGTGACATTTAGTCTCCGAAATCGCCTGATCATAATTCGTGGTAGTCGCCGGGAGATACAGGGGTTCGTGTTTCGTGTATTCCGGCGTCCGCTTCGGAGTCCAGAAGTACTAGGCAACTTCAAGTTGCGTATATCACTTTACCTTAGCTGATAGGGCTTCTCTTTATTGTCCGCCTCTTAGGATCGAGGTAAGTTCGAGAGGAACGGGATCTGAATGATACCCGCTGTCTCTTCATGCATTTAACCCTGACTCAGTTTTATAACGATCGATGTGAATCATTGATTCACATGTCCATTCTCTTGTGATATGTGAGTGCCATCCTGATTTGTTGGACATCCTGATGGGCATTTTGGCCAGCGTTATCGCGATATCGCGATATCGCTTGCGCATCCAGGGACTCCTATCAGCACTTAAATCCGTTACATCGGTTCTCCTACGACCCCATTGTCCGTATTGTTTAGGGAGGGTACGGCCCACACAACGACAATTCCTCAATGCGGGACGCCAGAGTTCGACGATTTAATACGACTGAACAGCCCGGAACGGCTTTTTTTCATACTAACGTAGTTATCTGGAACTCCAACCCTGCTACCCCCTAGATCGTACTATGCTGTTGTATATAATTAGTGTGTTGTGAACGCTTTGGTACTACTTATCTCCACTCAGGCAACCACCGTCTACGCGACCCACAGCTGCCGTCCTTCTCTGGCGGCGCCAGCCCGTGGGTCGATATGTCGTGGCTGCATGCTCTGCGAGATTATAATCATTGATTTAGGTGCAAGTCGGAGTGTCCTGACGCGCGTTCTCGGAACTAACGATCCGGATCGGCAGCATTCAAATTCGCACTTTGGATATCTCTTCGACTTCCTATACTATGGAACTACCCCAGTTAGCCGAAGCAAAAACGCATCGTCTGGAACAAAAACGTATTTACCCCCATTTGGATCTTCTAGCGTCACATGGAGCTATCAACAGCCAATGAGGGGGGCCTTGCTCAATTATGTAACAGCTTGTAACAGTCGATTGGCCGCCGCTGTAAGTTATTTCAGCGGTCTTGCAGAGTCGCACCATCGCTTCGTAATCGCGGACGTGACTCATGATCTCCTGCGACCCTGACGCGGAGTTATAGCTCGCTTGATACCACTCGGAGCCTTTATCAACTATTTTCGAGAGAAGAAACACGAGTACCTGCAGCGCCGTTGAACAAGGCCCCCGAAAACATATGGCATTATTTTTCTAGAGAATAAAATTTCAAATTATGTCCCTAGTCCGCCGTAGCCCGTCGTTGTCGTCACTACCTCACTCCTCGTCCGGCGCCCGTGTGGCCCCGATTGCGCTTCGTCGCCGAAAGCGGCGAGTCGGCGACAGCAAGTGATAAGAGGTTGAAGCAGGTCGTTGCCCTCCCCGCTCCGCCATCTCTTTTCGAGCGCCGGTGCTCGCTCATCACCCGTCTATTCGTGCGTCAGCGCTCGCGTCCCGGAAACGACAACTATTGGAATCCCATTGTATTTGTTCAGGTACCAACACTCCCCCGCTCCTGTCAGGTCGTTCTGAACCCCACCGCCCGCCTGTCCCCTCCGACGTATCTCTTCGGGCCCCAGCTCTCGCCCATCATCCCTACCGCAACGTGTTGAGAGCCGCCGCTCGGTCATCGCTCCCACCATGCCTTTTCGAGCCGCCGAACGCTGCTACGGTGTCTACTGGAGCGCGACCGCTTGCCTATCTGTTCGTCGCTTGCCTGTCCCCTCTCCACACATCCTTTTAAGTGCCACCACTCACCCGTCGGCCTCGCTTCCGTCTTTTTTTTGGATCGCCATTGATCACCCATCACCCAGCCGCTCATATCGTGCCCCATCATTCTTTTTCGGGCGTGAACACTCGCCTAATGCTTTTCAACGTCACCATTCGTCCGGTCACCGCCTCAGTGTCAATATGAAAACGGTTGTCCTGTGTACCCCCTATTCTTTTTCGTGTGATATTGCTCCCCGATCGTCCTGCAATGTCAAACAGAGCCTGTTTACTTGCTTCGCGCACCCGCCGTCTCCCACGTCTTCTGTCGACGCCATTTCTTTGCCCCCTGGTGTTCCCTCACTCCTCACCGTCGTCCACGCACCATGTTGTTAGTGTCCAATTGCACGGGAGGGCTCGCTGTCGACCCCGCCGCGTCCAACCGAGCACGATTGCTCGGCATTCACCCTCGGGTCTCATGCCCTACCGTCGCCTACGGCCCTGCTCGACCTTACTCACGCCACCGTTATGTTTTATCTGCACACGAGGGCTCGTCGTCCAGCACCAGCGCAAAATCACATCACAATTCCGGTGTTCATTCAGGTCCCTAACCACGTCCCGCCGCGTTTCCGCCGTGTCTAAACGAGCCCGACTGCTCGTTTGCCGCCACCGTTACTTTTTGAGTGCGAACACGGGCCTAACACCCCGCTATGTTTATCATAGAGCCTGACCGTTCGCGATAATTTATTACTTATTACTTAACATACATATTATCATAAATGAAATAGATACACCCCGAAAACTCGAATGAAACTGTGTTCGCATCTTGCAAAGACACCCTCAAATCAGCGCTTCGGCGAATAGACATCAGCCTCATTTGGCAAGGCACTGCCCGCCAGTGTCCGGAGTCCTACGTTCCGTAAGCTGCAGGTACCAAGTTATTGCTAGTCGATAAAAGTCCCGAGTGGTAACAAGACGCGACGCGGCAGGCCTTCTGATTATCACGGCAGAACATATACAAACCCCGACCCTCTTAAGTTACCTTGGTTCTTTCTTCATTTTCTTCCAGCCCTCTAGTCAGGTTCCTCCTTACCGCCGTGTCGCTACTTGGAGCTGTCTCGTGCCAGACACCGATATATCAGACACGACTTCAGGTCCACGTCAAGACGCAGTGCAAGAAAACAAACGTTACCCAAGTCACGAAAACAGTGCAGACAGCTGTCATATCACTCTGTCCATGCTCAAATCCATTTTCGTCTCCCTTTTTGCCCCAAAATATGGCAAGGCCAAGTCCGTAGAGTCTGGTTTCCAAACACCACCATCGGAGACAACGGCTCTGCTCGTTTCCTCGACACGACATGTCGAAGATCCCGTCAACCATGAATCACCTTGGAGCAACACCTCCTTGTCTGTCTTTCAGCAAGAAATAAAAACGCTCGCTAGATATGCTCTTCCCGTGTTTGGGTCCGTATTACTTCTTCTGTCTTCCAGTGCACGTTGTTGACAATAACCCAAGTACGCAAATGTTTGAACACAGTATCATCATGTCTTCAGTGATCTCCATCGGCCATATATCTACCATCGCGCTCGCCGCTGCCTCTATTGGTTTCATGACGGCTAATGTCACTGGACTCAGTTTTATCCAGGGGATGACCAGTGCATTGGACACTGTCCTGCCCAGCGCATGGACTTCAGATCAGCCAAAACTCGTTGGATTGTGGACTCAGCGCATGGGTATGTTCTAGATAACTGAATGAATGGCGATACTTAGTCACTGGACAGTCGTTCTACAGGCGGTCATTTTGATTGTGAGTCTGTTGTGCTCGCTGGTAATATAGTAGTAACCATGGTGCTGTTACAGCCCATTTATATGGTCTGGCTCAACGGTGAAACCATCCTCTTGGCGCTCAAGCAAGATCCGGAAGTCGCGAGATTCGCAGGGGTCTATCTCAAATGGGCGTCGCTGAGTCTTCCAGCGTACGCCTTCAACTGTATTTCTCGGTAGGTCAGGAGTTTCTTCTACCGTGTATTGTGTTGACTCTTTCATCTAGTCGATATTTCCAAGCACAGGGTAAGAGAGATGATGACGTAGTCCATTGGCGGGCTAACCCCATAAGTAATGAAGGATTGTTTGATGTGCCTGCCCGGATCATCTTCTGCGTTGCACCCATAAACATGCTTCTCAGCTATCTCCTTGGCGAGTTGTTCCTGATTTGAGATCGTGTTACGGAATTTGACGTGTTTCAGTATGGGGACCTGAGTCAATTCGCCTTGGGTTCATTGGAGCACCAATTGCGACGTCCATCTCATATAATCTGATTTCTCTCGCGTCTATTTTCTATGGCGTGTTCTTTGTGGAACGGACAGCCTGGCATCCCATTTCGTCGCGATGTCTGACCTGTTTAGGCACATTGGTAAAGTTGAGCTTGGGCGGTGTTGGTGCGTGCAGAGACTTATATCACCTCCATGCATATGCTCACCTCCAACACAGGTCAAGTTGCATCGGAGTGGTGGTCCTGGGAGCTCGTTGCATGTAAGTTGTCCATCCGTTTGTACTGTAAGTATCTCACTTTGAACGACTTCAGTTGCTGCTAGTTTGTAAGTGATGATGGTGCTTGCAGTAATCAAGTGATGAATGTATCGGTATCTTTGCAGCCTTGGTTCCATACCGTTGGCGACGCAGTCAGTACTGCTCTCCACAGTTGCCACTGCCTTCCAAGTGCCATATGCCCTCGGCATCGCGACTTCCGTTCGGTTAGCTGACGCTCTCGGAATCGTCAGGACATATCTAACAATTCTCTTCAGTATTGGTAATCTTCTCGGAGAGAAGAATGGATACCGTGCAAATGTTGCCGCAAAAGCTGGCATTTTCGTCTGCATTTGCCTCGCGCTCTTTTTAAGGTTAGTGACGTCTTATCTCTCGGATTGCCTGTAGATGACAGTTGTTCAAAGCACCATTCTATTGGTCTTTCGAGGAATCTGGGGGTATATGTTTAATAGTGATCCAGGTACAGGACAAGTACCTATGAGGATCAGCGATTTACTTTTCTGCAGATGTTGTGGCGCTCGTGGCTGCAATGCTTCCTCTTGTGGCGCTTGCGCAGTTGGCTGATCAGTGCGGTGCAGTGCTTTCTGGCATCCTTCGCGCACAAAGCAAGCAAGTGAGTTTGCCATTTCGCCCAGTGTTCCAATAACTGAGAAACTCGCGAAAAGACTCTGGGTGCATTGATCAACATAAGGTGAGTTCACAATCCTTCTAAACGCGAATCCAAACATTGACCTAAGGCTTCTTCCAGTTCGCTCTACTGCGTCGGCATTCCTATCAGTCTCTGGTTAACATTTAAGCACAACTATGGACTCTTTGGACTCTGGTGGGGTTTGACGGTCGGGATGACTTTGGCAGTCATGCTCAGCGCATACATCTGCTTGCTGACGGACTGGCAGAAAGAGGTGGACAAGGTGATGGAGCGCTTGGCTGTCGACCGGGCGTATCAACAGGTGTTCAACGACGAGGAATGTGCATAGGCAGGCGGATTATTACTGCCGCTCACGATGGATGACGATGTCTATTGGTGAAGGCCTCGGTTAGTCCCACTAAATACTGTCTATAACTAGCACTGGACCAAGATTAGACACTGCCTGTACAAAAATCGCAACATACTGGCCGCAGGCTCGTATATTGCTACAGTTAGATGGCATGTGTAACGGACAGAAAGCGTGGAATCGTAACGAACCGCACGAAATCACATCGTTCACTTGCCCACGTCCGAACGGTCCGACTCGGATGCACAAGTGCACTGGGTAGTCCACCAATTCAACCTGACTGAGTTCCTGTCATGTGCCACCCAAGGACATGCGTATTGTTCGACTTCCTTAGACAGTGGGTCCATCATACCCATTATATTGGAGTTGACAATGAATCTGGCGATGTAGTCTGCAGGGTCTCGTTCCGCGCATCGAGCCTTCTCTTCAGGTTCATTCACAAGAATGAAGCTGCTCTGCGTCTCTGGATCAATGCATTCGTCTCAGACCGTGTCACCTGTACGCAGCCAGACACCTCAAAAAAGGTTCTCGATCTTGAGCAGATTGTCTTGCCTGCTGCCCAGAACCCCGCCAGCCTCAGCTTGTTGCCCGGTTTTGTCAAACACAGTGATTTTGACCATCAGCAGCCTGAGGGTACGTGCGGGGGGTCTCCATATTTTATCTCTTCCCTCATTTTTCTCTTGGCAAATCACCTACTGCGGCAGGCCAGTGTCAAAAAATTACCAGAGAAAGACTATACTCTCTTCGCCACAGAAGCAAGAGGACTAGAGCAGAGCTTTGGAGCCACATTGCGCAGTTTGATTGCGTATCTCGCATCTTTATTTGTCTCGTCTCCTGCCATCCCGCGGCAAGACACCTCAAGCAAACCACTCACGCAGACAGACTAGGATAGCCTTCAAAATTACACGTGAATCTCAGGTTTTGCAATAGCACTGCTTGGGCTGGTCCCAAAGAACGATGCAGCAGTGGACGATGTTCTGGCGAGAACGTTCGCGCATTGTCATCACGGAACCAGTATTGGAAGCGCGCTGGACGAGTTAACGATTCCTGTGCGATGCCTGTCAAATGTACTGACCCGAGGCTAGGACTCTCCAATTATCCCTGATCTCGTCGATGATGTACAGGTTTTATCATGTGTCTTGCCATCCCACGAGAGGATCTTCAAGAAAACTACCCACACAGAAAAATTAGGAGTCCACAATACTAGTCGGATGCGTACTTGGTGGGACTGCTCAGGTTCAGACCGATCAAGAACGCCTGGCAAGCGACATAATGGTCTGACTCTGCCTGGGCCTCGATTGACCAGAGCACAAGGATAGCGAAACAATCACAGCACCCCAGCCAGAGATGAGCACCCCCTAGTTGATCCGGCGTAAGCTGTTTACTTCTGCCGGGCGCACAGTGTATGATCCCGCTTTCTCCAACGAAGAATGGCAACTAGAAGTAGGTATCACACTTTATTTCGAAGAATCATTCGACGTATGTTTTGGCACGCATCGTCATGCACGACGCTCCCATGAACTGATTCATTCTTCGGCCGTCGGCTTTATCGGTTCTCCAATTGCAACTTGTCATCTCAGAGTCGTGTGATATAATTTCCGTCGCTTCTATTTTCTGTGTTGGTGGAAGAGGCGGTCTCCATGTGACCGCTGACTTTTCCCCGAAGTCTGTTGATAAAGGCTGACTGTGGGTACTCCATAGCTACTGCCGGTCGACCCCCAATCCGAGGTCGATATGCTTGGAACTATGGTCCCGCGAACCCGAGCATGTTGAGTGTACGTAACACGTATCTTGAACTACATAATAGTATACTGTTATTTCACCCGTTTTCGATATCGATTGAGTGCCATTCTGTTAAAGGCCAGGTATTCACTCGTCCGCCTATCGTTGGCAACACACATAGACGGTCTTATTGCAACCTTTTTTTTTTTTTGATTTTTGAGTGTCTGATATGTCGGGAATCGCAGCTCTTCTGTTCGGTCGGACATTCTTTCCCGCGGCTGGCCCATGATTGACGGCATTTCACTGATTGACGATGTCCTCGGGGAGAAGAACGCAAAGTGTGTGTTCCCGCGAATGTTGCTTCCTTCTTCCACCGTGCCCGTCGTCTTGATTCTCGGACTTACGTCTGAGTTAGGGTGGTTTTGACTGGGATGCATGGAGATGCGGCGATCCGCGCACTATGCAGCTCGTGATCTGCGTTGACTAATACGAAAGGTCCACATTTGCGGCTGCTATCTCGCCCTGGAATCACTGAGGTGATGCCTTTACAAAATTAGCCGATATGTCTTATCGGTGCATCATTCTTATGGTCACTCACTTAGGGCTATATCATTTCGGCGCCTAGTTTCGAGCATTTACTCACCAAAACGTTCGCGACGACAATCCCGAACTCGGGACGTAAACATGGATATCGATGCATATACTTCCCCTTAGATATCCTATTTCATTGCCAGCATCCGAGTCACAATATTAATGCGCCGTTTTGAACGCAAAACGGCGTTTGGAACCGCAGTGGAAACTTTGGGGATTGCTAGATTTATGCAAGGCGTTAAACCCATCAGGTACTTCGTATGCCTGTCTCAGCTGCTCGAGTCCCACAGATTTCCTCGTCCAGTGAGACTGACGTGTCGTCAAGTGAACGGTCGTCAGCCCCACGGAAAGGTTCGAGGAACCTGTACTAATGGTGCTACATTATTGGTGCCTGGACAAACAGACGGTCACTCGGACCGTTGGCAGCAATTGGTGGTTGGACGGTCCTTACTTACTTAGGTACGCACTGCCAGGGTCATTAGGTCGTGCGAGACCTGCGGGGCCAAGTTGAACAGCTGAGAACATCGACCACTGGTCGCCTCATGTGCGGCCACCCGGCTCCGCCGCACTATACCATTTCAATCCGTCGAACATTGCAGTCAGACTTGGTGGCCATACCCTTCTCACTGATCCACCCAGCCAGCGACTGTTCCAAACCAAGCGAATCAGACCACCATCACCGCCACTGAGAACAAACTGAGAACCTGAGAAACGGGCGGTCGCGACCGCGTGTCCGCAGTGCGACACGTTTCGAGACGAAATTCTCCCGTAGAGTGCATGCGTGTGCGTCTGAGCCTCGTGCGTGCAGCGAGCGGCGGGTGTGGTGGGGCTTTTCTCGACGAGCAAGGCTTTGCAAGTCGCCGTGTTCTTCTTCCGGGTCGTCTTCCCTTTCGTGACTCAACCGGTCACCGCCATGTGTCGTTCTGTGGAGGATGCAGTGAGCATAGTTCCTTCGAATCAGTCTTCTGATGGCAGTTTGAATTCCTATCTGACACTGACTGATAAAACTCGATGCGCCGTACACGACGCACGATGCGAAACACAGACGGAAGAGATCCGAGCAGAGATAGACCCTTCCTCGAGCCATTGATCAGATCTCCTTTTCACGTTGATGATGTCCTCGTCAGCCACCGAGCGTATATACTTAGGAGACCTGCTGGGAACGTGGGGTGAACAGTTTAGCATTGTGCGGCAGCGCAGGGAAGCAAAAGCCTCCGCGAGCGTTCAAACGTTCACATCCCCTTGCTTATCATTGATCGTACGATGCCTGGGCTTCGCTTCGGCAGGGACAGAACCCAGATTTCCGGCGTTGTGGCAGCACGAAGACGAACGCCTTCAACGTGCGAAGTGGCCGCACAGCGTCAAGCCGCCTTCCAACGACGGCGAGAGGCGCGCACCTCTTGAACGTTCTCCTTCTTTTCTCTTCTTTTCCTTTCCCATCCCGCATCGTGTACACCTCGTTTCGATTTACATTTTAGCCGCGACAGAAATCCGCACGCAAACATGCGTGCAACCCACCATCGACACGTCCCTCCCTCGTCGTGCGATCCGCCGCCGCCGCCGATATCTTTCTCTTGTATTCTGTTGCCAGCCCACACGCTTTCAGAACCGTCTCCTCCCTTTGCGGAAGCCCGTCTTCGGGGCTTACTCTTCGGAGCTTGGCAGAAACCTGGTTTCCCCTCCCCGGGCCTCGTTACCCCACTCGGACCGCGTGGTCATGGCGATAATGAGGCCGCCGAGCCTGCTTCGACCGAATCGCTGCACGGCGCACCGCAGCTCCCAGACACCAGCCCCAACCCTCCAACCACGAGCATCCCACGAACTCCCGATCGCCATCCAGTCGTGCGTTTGTCGCAGGGGGTGGCTGTTCGACGCTCAGTGGCGCTCTCCAAGAGGCCACACGTCAGCGCGCGGTGGAGTTAGGCAGTATCTGGGCGTGCGATTCGAAGCCCCGGGCGTCAGGGGGGGTGGAACGCCATAATGTTTCGTTCTTCTCGCATGCGATCGAACGAGGATCGGATCATTGGTTAGGTACGCGTCGGACAATGGACGGATCGGAGGGGCAGTGAGTGAAACAGCCGGTTTGATGCGACTGCGCAACGCTCGACTTGTCCCCGGCGGTTCGCTTGGTCGATCGAGTCGACGAGTCGCGAAATCAAGTATGTATCTCGATCCGCTCAGCTCCTGAGATCACGACGCGTTCCAAGAACCAATAAACGGTGTCATTTGAGGCCGAATGTACACGTATGGATAATACAGCATGCGTAGGGTATAACGTATATTATGTATAATGGAGAATTAGGAAGAAAGCGCTTTGCTACAATCTGAGGGAGGTCTAAAGGTCGGTGCCAGATGTATGTTACGAGGATGAGATAATAAGCATAGCACGTCGTCTATAGTTTGGCGATTGCGGGCTGCATTTTGTTGAGATATGCAGATGCTACGACACTGCCAGTCTCCTTGTTGATGACCTGGATTCGAGATCAGGATCGCTCTCACACCTAAATAGGGTCGCATACCTCGCATCGAGCACACATGATCCGACCGCCCATCGCGATGGACGTACTGATTATTCGGAGACAGGACCCTCTGAATCAGCCGATGTCAACTAAGTACCCCTGACACAGAAATAATCAACTTACGCAGGGGCAGGTGAATGGAAGTTGACGTTCATGGCCTGCGTGACGCCGACACCGTTGACGTTTTGGATCAAGCCGAGAGCGACGAGTGGCGTGCTACAGCAGTTGTCGATGAGGAAAGCGAGGCACCCGCCGTGGAGCATCCCTGCTCCATTGAGCATGCCTGAGGGAGAGGATCGTCAGAACGACGCTCCGAGCCAACGACGCGCGCGAGCCACTCACTTTTGTTGACGACCACCTCAGCCGTCGTGACGGCCTCCATGCGACCGTGTTTCTCCTTGCTATCGTACGCGCTGATGTCGACGAACTTGACGGCTTTCGCGACGTAGTGGCCGAAGCACTGTTCGTCGCCCGCGCCGTAGGCGATGAAGGTGTTGAGGATGAGCTGCTTGACGCGGGGCGAGACGTTGCCCTGTATTTGGGACGCATCCCCGCAGTCGGAAAGCGAGGCGGGGTCGACCCATGCTTTTCGCGCGGATTTTGATGTGCCGTCGTAGATGACGGACGTCGTTGATGATGAGGATGAGGAAGAGGAAGAGGTGCTGGTGTACGGTTCGTAAGCAAGAGAGGTGGCGCTGACGTAGAGAGAAGAGGTGCGTGAGGACATGACGGTCGAGTAAGTGAGGTCCGGGGATGGGGATGGTGAATTATGGGGATGGAGGGGATGAGGGCATAGGGATCCGCCCATATATATCCGAGCGGAACGAAATGAAACAGAAAAAGAGGTGGAATGAGCCGCTTGGCTAAAATTAAGGCAGCTTACTCGTCGTGAGTACACAGCAGTTATCAACGACCTTCTTGATGTGGAAGTCGCGCTGGCCTTCCCGCGTCAGATCCGAAGGAGCAGATCCAACCTGAGGTGCGAAGGCAGCCCTTTACGCGGATTTCACCCGAATTGATCCCAAGGGTCAATCAATGCCCAGATCTCTGACACATAGGGCAGGGATGTCGACAGCAAAACCGCCCAGTTGTCCAAGGGTTGTCGGGACTGGCATGCCAACGTCGACAAATGGAAAATACCCTTCTGCCTGACGACCTTTCTTTAGACAGAGAAAGAAGAGTTGCCATTGCGGTCTTGACGGCCGTCCGTGAGCTCGCGAGAATCAGCAGGCTTGTGGGTAGAAGTCCGTATAAGACTCCGCCGGACGAGTAACACGGCATGTCTGCCTAGTGAGGAAGCTCCTGAAAACGGAACCCTGGGGATTTGCCGGGATGTTCCCAAGCCCAAGGAGGCATGTCGTGAAATACCACCTCACGTAAATCCGGCAGAACAGGTTGCATTTCCCGACCCAAAGGGCGCGCCAACTCGGTCTCCCACGCGTGGGTCATCCTAATATACGGCCATCCAATGGTGAATCTCTTGTCTCAATCCACGTTCCTGATCGCGTCAGGTGTTCTTACAGAGCATGAAACGTCCTCTGTCTGGCAAAAAAGAACGTCCATACATACGACCTACAGTCCATAGAGATTCTCCGAGAAGAGCAGGCCCTTGGGTTTCAAAGTTTTTGGTCAGACGAGGGATGCGCTCGACGTAGCTGACGTTCCCAGATAGATCCATCCGAGCTCGCCGAACTTCCTGGACCATGGACATGGCTCCGTGTCCGGTGGCAACGATGCTCTCGAGAAGTATGTCGTCGATTCCCTGAGTTTAAAAAATGCTTCAACTTATGTGACAGATGTGTGTACCGTCACCCACACTTGCACTCGGGTGAGAACGACGAGGAGGCGCGCGGAATCGACACAGAACGTAGACGAGTCTGGGCAGGGCGATGCTTGACGCGACCGACAGAACGATACCCGCACGAAACAGAGCCACATATGTCGTTCGACTTGGCAAGTGCCCGAGCAACGACAAAAAAGAAAGCTAGTCTGATGCCGTTGAACGTGCCGCGTTTCAGGTTCGCTACGCAACTTAAATTCCAGGTGGTTTGCTGTAATACTAACTCAGGTTCATCACGCGTGTGCGGTGCCGCCAAACGTACACAACCGTCAGCGATGCGTCAGAGGCGTAGTACTTATGGCATGATACGATTTCGTTGTCAAGTAATTGGCAAAATAAATAAATAAATAAGTAAATAATTGGTTCGTTGTCGACGCGCGTCCCGATATCGAACGCGTACGCTCACAGCGTCCACCGCATCTTTGCAGACGACCACCACCACGGAAATGGAGACCTCTTTCGCACTGACCGGGAAGGGCTACGTGATCGTCGCTGCGGACACCACCGCAGGCCGAGACATCGTCACGATGAAGGACGACCTCGACAAGATCAAAGAACTCAGCTCGCACCTGCTCATGGCATACTCTGGCGAACCAGGTCCGTCGCACCCACGCGCTGCCATCGATCCTCACCTCCTTGTCAGGCGACACGCTCCAGTTTGCAGAGTACGTCGAACGCAACATTCGTCTGTATCAAATTCGCAATCTCTATCCGCTCCGCCCGTCTGCCGCCGCGGCGTGGATCCGTCGTTCGCTCGCCGAGTCGCTACGATCGAGGCACCCGTATCAGGTCAACTTGCTCATCGGAGGATACGACCTCACGGAGCACAAGCCCAACCTGTATTGGGTGGATTATCTGGGAACCGTCGTCGAGGTGCCTTTTGCGGCGCATGGATACGGGAGCTATTTTGCGTTGAGTTTGTTGGACACGTGCGCCATCGATACGTTCGGATCATTCAGGGCTCGTATTGATGTCATCCTCAGGTACCACAATCCAGAGGCGACGCTGGAAGAAGGTTTGGATACGCTCAGACGTTGCATCAACGAAGTCTCCAAACGCTTAGTGGTCAGTTGCGACAAGTACAAAGTCAAGGTAGTCGATAAAGACGGCGTTCGGGAGGTAGAACTGTAACAATATCACTAGGCCTACCGTGTATTCTCATCTATCCCACTCCACCCGCTCCACAACAACCGTCGTCTTGGTGCGCACGTCCACTGTATATTACACAGATGCGCGACAAATGCTCAACAGATCGGAATGAGTGTGTTATGCATTACAGCGCTGAAAGTTGTTATCACCTCCAATATCGTCATGACCGTACCGAACCTTACTACGTCCACAGAACGAGGTGCTCAGAAATCTAGAACGGTATGGTCACATTTAACCACAAAACCTACCAAATGCGCGAGAATCGCAGCAACTAAAGAAGTTCGTTCACGAGATACCTCTGGTTTCGACGTAGCTGAACCAGTCATGCTTACCATTTCCATCTTTGTTGAGTTTACAATAAGGACCAAGAGCATTCATTCACGCCCGTCGGTTAGTGGTTTTTCCGGAGGTTAAGTTTTTAGAGTGGATCTGAAACCTCAAATTGACTCACTCTAAAATGCTTTGCACGTACATACGTCTCAAGATCTCCTGTAAAATGTACAAGCTGATTTTTCACTTCTGTAACGAAAGGTGTGTGGTCTTGCTCTACGAACCTCGGACATTTCGAAGCCTTCTGCCAAAAGAGAAAAGAAACTATCAAAGAGTCGAGCCTCACTTGTCAGGCAGTAGAGAGGGGCTTTGAGCAATAAGCTGGCCATTGTGGTCAACACTGATAATGATTTCGGAACCAGCGGGCGCCTCGACAGCAAAGGAGGTGAAGCTTGGCACAATGCATGCAATTCCGAGCCTCCATTCAGCCTGATCGGTCGAGAGGTGAGGCGAGGCCGGCCAATATTCAGTCTTTTCGGATATTCGTGGGTCATACCGGGAAACGAGTATGACGGCATTTCAGCTTATTTAAGTACAAGGTGTCGCACGGCTGATCGACATACCCATACCTGCGGACCTCCAGATCTCGTCTGCAGCACATTGAGAGGTTTTGAAGCTGAACGTCCTCGGGAGCTTTCATCATCATCTGCTTCCTCTGCTGCCACTCCGACTCGCATCCATGATCCCGTACGACATGTCTTCCGACGACGGAGACAGCTTTCGTCGCTTCCTGGGAATCATCGCGAGTTGTAGCGAGTGGAGCGAGACGTCGAACGCTTCAAGGGGCTAGTTCACGACTGGTCCGGCTTCAGTGCCAGCATTGGAGACGATCTAGAGGGAGCCCCTAATCTTGCTCCCAGGCCGCAGATCTGGCATTTCAAGTCGATCAGTGGGATCAGGACTATCACGGACACTGGGCGTGGTCCACCGTGTCAACGCTCGCAAATGCAACTGTTCTGCGGAGGTGAACCAGGGTGCCGTGCCGTCGCAGCACTGCTTACACTACCGTGGTCATTCGTGGGGTAGGATTTGGTCTGAGGCCAGCGTTCGAACGCGTACCCTGGGAAGAGGGTTATCACATGGTATACAGCCGGAACTTTACCAGACGGAGTGGGAGCGAAGATGGCTATGACCTGAAACCGCGGGGCCTTGCCATCAGGATCGTCGTCTCGGATTTCAAAATGATGTGACTGGCGTCGGCGAGCTCAGGCCTGACATTCACAGTGCGGGCGTTTCCATTCTTCATATCGCAGTCGGGTTAGTTCGGGGTGGCGTGTAAGCGACGGCTCCGTTCTCTCTAACCCGTTCACTTTGACACCCCCTAACCGCGACGCTACCTCATTGTCGGAGAACGTGAAACTCGAGCTTGAACACGATTCAGCTCCTGGGACGAAATCTTGGTACAGGCGTGCCGGCATATACAGTACATTCAGTCGATATCAGTTGAGGTACAGGGCTCGTCGGCGCGATGGATTTAGCTGAGCTGCAGGAGAGTGGCGATGCGTTGCCATGCACAAACTTCCTTCTAGTCATCGCTGTCCACCTAAGATCCAGAGGTAAGACGTCCATCCGGCGTCGTACATCGTCTCACTCACCGTGTTGGCCAATCTACCCTTGGCACGCGTCGCAGCCGCCCTCGTCGAGGTCCGGCCGGAAGGGGCAAACGACAAGGTCGCTTGCTGGGACGACCCCTTTGCCTTAGACGTCGTCGCCCTCTTCGCCGGCGCCTTCTTGGCAGTTGATTGGCTGAGTGAGGCATATCAGTCAATTTCGCCCGACACGATGGACCAACGCGGATCACCTGAGCACCGCAGCCCTACTCGTCTTCTTGGTTGGGGGTGGTGCAGGCTCCTCCTCCTCCTCCTCCTCGTCCTCATCCAGCTCGATGATGTCCTCCGATTCGCTCGCTATGACGGCCTTTCTCCCCCTTGCCTTTGCAGGCGCCTTCTTTGCAGTCGTTTTGGTGGCGGCCGTGGTCTTCTTCGAACTCGTGGCCTTCTTTTTGGGAGCTCGCTCTTCGTCCGATTGGGCCTCGAAATCCGATCCGGCCGCATCGACGTCCATCATCATCGAATCCGCAGAGGCGCCGTCGTCCGAATCCTCGGCTCGGGCTTTGCCTTTGCCCTGACACGTAGCATCAATATTAGGAGCGTAGAAGAGAGGTCTAGGAGAGATAACCTTGGACTTGGCAACCTTTCCGGCCTTGGCATGTTCGGCGTACTCCTGATCGTGCTGCTCTCGCACCTTGCTTACCTACCGAGTCGTGAGTGGCGGATCATAGGACGGGGTCGTGCGCGAATGACGGACCACGTCGTCGAGGTCGGCCTCGTCCAGTTCCCCGTTTGCTTGGACGCCCTTCATGAGTGCTCTCAACGCGACCGACACATGACTAGAACGCTCTTGAGTAATCCCTCCGGAGACGAACAAGCACGACCCACTTGGATATCGCGTGCGAGTCGTCCTTTTCGACGAACATCTGTATCGCGTCTGACATGCCAGCCTCGCCGAGCAACTGCAACTCCTGCGCTGCCAAGTATTCCTTGACGAGCGTATGCACCCGGACCTTGGACAACTTTTCGGAGATGGAGAGTTCCGGATCATCGATGCTAAGCTCGGGTTGGTCGATTGTGACCTTGGCATTCCGCGTCGTTTTCTTGGCTCTGTGAAAAACGAGGACGTCGCGCGGGTTGGCGATACGTCCTTGGAATTCTTGGCCGAAACGGATGGGGTTGGACATTTCGCTAACGCCAGTCGTGTCCACCTGGTGAAATGTGCATAAGACGAACGTCTCAGAGATGCATGTCTTCAGAACTACCTTCAGTCGAACGAGCGGCAACATGCGGGGCAGCGCCTCTTCGCCGTCCTCAGTTGCCCTCCTGTTGCGGTCGTCCCATAGTCGATTGGCCTGCTGGATTAGCGCATTGACCTGGCACAATGGCCTTCGGTCAGAACGAAATTCTCAATCAAAGTAAACGTGGTTCACTCGAGATTTCAAAAATTTGGACACGGCTATTTGATCGTTGATGTCAAACCCTTCCTCCTCGGAGGCCTCGCTGAGGATAATGTCTTCCAGCACAAACGGCCGGACAGTCCGCAGCGGTATGGGCTTTAACTGGAACTCTTTCCCCTGGATTTCCAACAGTGCGACATGTCTGAAATAAATCAATGTGGCAGCATGATAATGGCGCATGGCACAATCACATACTTTTCGATTGATTCACCGTCTGCGAGAGAAGTGGCTACTGATGAGCCGGGTTGCGTGATATAATAGTTTTTCCCGGCGACAGGCTCTGGTACGATGCGGCAGTCGTGCTCGTGACCCCACACGACGAGATCCACGCTGTCGTCGAACATGCCTTCGGGAACTGATTCCTGTGGACCATGTCGCACACTGTCGTGGCGTTTATGAGCACGGTCGACAAGAAAATTCAGCGTTGGCGCGCAGTCATACCGATTTTGGTGAAGAAGTAACATATTAAACCACTCGTTCTTGTTTCGCGGCATGTACATGCGGACGCGGTTACTCCGCAGCTCGAAATGCATGCGTTGGTCTTTGACGTTGCCCACGCCGTATAATCCGAGGTTAGTTCTGCCCTTGCGAAGGAGAACGGGTCTGATTGCGATGCCCGTCTGCGGTGCATCGGCGTTTGAGACCGGGAGATCGTATTTGCCCATGTAATTTAGGAGACCAGACACAGAGAGAACATCTAGAGCACACAGCGCGCCTTCCTATGACAGAAAAAGTCGTCAACGGCATGGGGCATCGCCTAGATTGCTACGCACCGGACCGGCGCCCTGAGGGTCGTCGTGATTGCCGTGGATCGAGAAGACGGGAATTCCGACGTTCAAATTAGGATCTTCGTAGTTTATCGCAGGGAAACTAGACACGGGTGAGCTTCGGAAAAGGACGGTCGATGTGGCGTACGTGTAACCTTCCGCCTTTCCCTCGTTCGGATCGCTCAAGAGTTCGACTTGAACTGGCTTGTCGTTCAGCGTGTACTCGCGTAGCAGAGCGATGACCTGATAGAGGCAGTCTCTGGACGGTCTGTTCTCGTGGAACAAGTCGCCAGCAAGGAGGATAAAGTCGACCTAGCCCAGCCAAGTCAGCGCAGTTGTTGACAGCGATCCAAACGAGCGTTCGCAAGTCGACGTTCGGGGGACGAAGAAGACGGCTCGTGAAAGAAAGGTCGGACTCACGTCGTGCTTGACTGCCAATTGCAGAATTTCCTTGAACGTGTTGATGGAATCCTGGCCACGAATTGGATCACGTTCCAGGTAACCAATGTGGTTGTCCGTCGCCAGCATTATTCTTATCGTGTCGTCCGGTTCTGAGGGACGTCCGACGTTAGACTCGGTCGAAAAGGGGGGAAATCGTGTACTCGCCAGCGCTCTGAATGGTGGGCGGCGGAGGCCCCGAACCACGGCCATCGTCCGACATGAGCGAAAGAAAACCTGCGTCGAACAGGAAGAATTAGCAACGCGCGAGTGTGACACCTCAACGCGACGCGCGAGTTTTGCAGTAGGCTTGGCCTCACGTGAGCGTCCACGCGGCAAAAGCGTAGTCGGCCGCCTGTTGAACACGTGCAACCACGTAACCCCAGTGCTGGACCGCAAACCAGTCCAGGACAATCCCACCAAGATAACCACCTGTCGTCGCGCACAGTTGTACTGTTCGCACACCCGTTGCGATGTCTCTGCAAAATGCCGCCCGCGCGCAGCAGCAAAATAACCGCCTCCTCGTGGTATGTCATGCGGGTGCACGCCGCGGTTTGGCGACTAAATGAGCTTCAGACGGGGACGGTGTTGTTCTACCTGGTAGCAGCATTGTCGGTGCGTGCGTTATTTCTGTGTCCAATCACCAGCTCATGTCAGCCATGTAGATGGTCATGGCGTACGTTGAAATTTCGTCTTCTTCCTGGTGCCCACTGAGATGCTACAGGAACAAATGGGTGTTGCAGTCGACCTCGGCTCCCCTGTTTTTCCTCTTCACCCAGCTCATGATCGCAGTCGCCTTGTTTCTCGCTTCACACGCAGTAAAACTCATCCAAGTTCCCCTGTTCGTCGACACCCAACTCATCAAAGGACTGACCCCTATGGTCGTATTGAACGTCATCGGTTTGAGGTAGGCCTGTTCTGCTGTTCTTGCGCCGCCTGCTCATCTCGCGCAGTTTCAGTAACTACACTCTCAAATACGTCGACGCCTCGTTTTACCAGGTTGCTCGCGGGTTGCTGCTTCCGTTCACCGTTGTGACTTCTTACGCCTTCTTGCACTCGCGGCCTTCCTTTCGTATCCTCATCTCGTGTTCCGTGGTAACATTAGGCTTCTTCATCGGCATCTTCCTTGATTCCATCCCGATTGCTATGCTCGGCGTTGCGTTCGGCGTCGCCAGTTCCGCAATAACTGCAGTGCACTCTGTTGTGATCAAGAAGAGTCTCGATGTCGTCAAAGGCAGCGCCATGCATCTTTCTTGGTACACCAACTTGTTGAGTGCTGTACTCTTGATCCCCATCATTGTTCTTGCGGGCGAGGTACCCGCCATCACTAGTTTCCTCTTCGGACCGGAGGATACCCCGACTCCCGGCGAGCTTTCGGAGCTGCATACGTTCCTCTGGGGATCTCTCATCACCGTAAGCGCCTGATAGATCTTCGAACGTTCGCTGACCTGGAATGGACGCAACAGGGCGTGATTGGGTTCTTGATGAGCCTCGCCAGTCTGCTTTCTATCAAAGTGACGTCCCCAATAACGCACATGGTTTCGTCGGCTGTACGCGGCGTTGCTGCGTCGTTGTTAGGCATGTGGCTGTTTGGTGATGTGATCTCCACGCAAGTGTTCCACCTCGTGTTTCCGCTTCCCCCGAGCTGACCCGATCGAGTTCAGCGGACGAGCCTCTTCGATCGCGATCATTCTCGGTGGATCTATTTGGTATACGTGGATAAAGCACCTCGAGACGCAGACACCCAAATCCGGAGAGAGGGATGGCAACAAATATGAGCGAGTACCACTAGAAGACGTCGAGGCGGGCAAGGTAAACACATCCCAGAAACCGGAGTAGACAGAGGGCCATGGACAGGATACCTTGACTCTCTTGATATCGTACATTCGCCCGGGAGATTATATAGAGGTGGAAGCCGTTACTGCGTGCACGGTGTACGACACAGCGAGCGGAACTCGACAGTTGTGGTATGCATGTCATCGCTCCACGACACTCTTGCCCTTGAACCACAATTCCACCCAACGCGACTATAAATCGGTCTCCTACGCTCCAAGTGCTGGTCATCGTTACACTCACCCCTTATCCCCTGGTCCACAATGTTCGGGTGTTGCGTAGCTGGCAGACTCCTCCAAACCAACATACAACAGATAGACGAGACGCACGCCTTCTTCGAGATTCCAGCCGCAGAAAAGGTCAATCATGTCTGCGTCTTCCTACTGGGAGACGGTGAGCATCTCCCACCGTACACCATACCCCAATTGATTAACACTGGAACTAGTCCCATTTCCCCAAGGCTACGGCGCGACGGTACACTTCTTCTGGCCCGGAAGAGGGTCTCAAGTACTAGGCATGTACGTCTCGTGAAACCCACTAAACCTCGTCCTGGACGGTCACCCACCCCGATAGGCTGTCCAACGAGAAACCCTCTGCGATATTCCGGCTCCGCTCGACGTTTTCCTCGGCGCCTGGGCTAGCATCCGGCGTGAGCACCCCCTCTGCGTTCGCCAACGTCGCGTACACCACGTCGGACGTCGTCACCGCCGTCCTCGGGCTCGCGATCGAACCCATCGAGACGATCGCAGCGCAGCTGGCCGCGCTCCCCGCGTCGTCGATCAACGCGACGCTGAACGCGAGCGCTGGCGCGATGACCAAGCAAGTCGATCCCGGTGCGCTGGCGGAGCGCATCGCGCGGCACTTGTTCAACTACGTGTCTGGGTTCGTGCCCTCAGCGGGCGGGATGGGTCCAGAGAGCATGGTGCCGATGGGCGTCGTCGCCAAGTGGTACGAGCACTTCATGAGCAAGCTCAGGGTGGGCGGGATGACGTTTCTGGAGAGGGAGGATTAGCCTGGTGGGGTTTTCGTAGCTTGCCTTCTGGATGTCTCAGACGGTCGGAATTGATTCTACTTGTCCTGTAATGACTAGCGACTCCTGACAGCCATGTTGACTTGACCGGGTTTGCATGAGTTATTGGAGCGTCCATGATCTTGACCAAAGCACGCATCTATTACTTACATAGGGGCCAATTCACCAAAATCAGCATTCTCATCGAAGAGCCGTAGCCAGCAACCGAATTCACATAACGCCTTGTTATGTTTCTATCTCGCACAGTCAAGCGCGCCTCTGACGACTGTCGGCGAAGCACGGCGGGCTTGAAACACGTCGCAGCCTGCCGCCACCGTCGGTACTACTCCGTTGGCAAGTCCGATTTCGTACGCATCGTCGAAGTTGGTCCGCGTGATGGCCTCCAGAACGAACCACGCCCAATCCCCCCTCCAATCAAAGCAGAGCTTATAAACAGACTCGGGAGAGCTGGCTTGCGCAACATCGAAGCGGGCAGCTTCGTCAGTCCGAAGTGGGTGCCACAGGTCCGTCGCTCTTACCTCGGTCGATGCAACCTCTGCTGATCTTCTGCGACGCGGTATCACGACGACAGATGGCAGGAACGGCAGAGGTCATCTCTCTCGTCGATCCGACGCCAAACGTTGATCTCTCAGTACTTGTCCCGAACGGCAAAGGTCTCGACCAAGTCTTTCGTGTCCTCTCCCTTGATTCTGCCGTGAGGCCTCCACCACCGATTACAGAAGTAGCGATATTCGCTGCTGCGACGGACGCGTTTTCCCGTGCTAACACCAATGCCACGGTATCGGAATCCTTGGCTCGTCTCGAGCCCGTAGCCCGGGCCGCCCTCGACAAAGGCCTCAAAGTACGTGGATACGTTTCAGTCATCATCACATGTCCGTATTCTGGACGCGTGGACCCGCGTCGGGTGCGAGACGTCTCGAGGGCACTTTTCCAGATGGGCTGTCACGAGGTCAGCCTGGGCGACACCACGGGGACAGGCACGCCAACCAGCGTGCGCGCAGTGTTGGAAGATGTCTGCAAGGAAGTGGATCCCAGCAAACTTGCTGGACACGTGAGTGCCCTTCGCGTATCTGCTTCAAGGCGGGACTCTGGTTGACGTCGTTACGAGTAGTTCCACGACACCAGCGGGACGGCGCTAGCGAACATATTCACCGCCCTCGACATTGGCTTGCGTTCGTTCGACGCCTCGGTGGGCGGGCTCGGCGGGTGTCCTTATTCGCCCGGGGCTACCGGGAACGTCGCCACCGAAGATGTCGTGTACGCTCTCACGGGCGAGTCTTTCTATGGGGACATCGGAGAGCCAGACTCTGGTGAGTACATTCCAAGGCCAATATCTCAACCCGTTGCTCAGCGCTTTCATTAGCACCTTTGGGCCCAAAATGGGACGTCGGGCCAATATCTCTTCCTTTACTTGCAGAGACGGGTGCTTGGATTTCTGAGACCCTCGGAAGGGAGAATACGAGTCGGGCAGGGCGTGCTTATCTCGCTCGAAAACTCCGGGAACAACAGTTGGTTGACGAGGCGCAAGCATAGCTTTGAATTCGCACTGCTGGAGAAACTAACCACCGACATTCTGATCCATATCAAACATAGGAAGCTGTACGATCGTTGCTCTGTTGCTTTGAATTCGGGAACGTGAATGCAAGTCCAAGCCGTTGATTGGAATGCCCGATGCGAGACGCGAACCCTGCACTGCGGTCGCGTCGGCAGAGTTGACGGTACCGGCACCTGAAACGGCCCAAACGACCCCCGGGGACTCCCCAGACCCATCTCCAATGCCGGACGTCAACCTGGCAGCAGCAATGCTCCATTTACCTTGCGAGAGAACGCGGGCGCATACGCCCAGACAAATGGAGGAAGAGGACTCGCATCGTGAGTCTGGGTGTCCGTAACTCTTGGCAACAACGCATCGGAGATTCAACCCAAGCGCCGTCTTCGCTGCGAGCGGCGGGTGAGGGTGCGATATCTTTCAAATGAAATACCAACAGGAGTTTACCCGAGTTCACCCCTTTCGCTCATCCCCTCCCACTGGCTCACCCACGCTGCTAGCCCGTTTCGTTTCATTTGATCGATCAGGTAGCTCGCCTGTGTATTGGTTGCCTCCATCATTTACTGCTTAAATTGCGTAGTCCACCACCTGTCCCGCTCGCTGGTAAAAGGTAGCCCCCCCCACGTCGCCATTGCGAGCGGCAGGCCATACTTTACCCCGACCGTTCCGCCCCCTGCACGCCCAGTCGTCCGCTCGCCATATCTCGCCTATTCTGCTGCACAGACCACTCCTTGGACTATCTCGTTGTTCGTTTGATCCATCGGGTCGCTCTCAGGCCGAGAACGTCAGGGGCAGGACGGGCGCACGGACGTTATCAGAGGTCGATGTACAGCACTAGAGAGCTTGGAATGAGCCCTGCGGCGCGGACGTGGCGGCGTGGCAATGGTTGCAACGTCGAACCACCGACCTATCGCTCAGCCAGCCAGACTTGTACCGGAGGTGCCAACGAATGATGCGATCAAATCCATTGACTCGGGATAACGTCCGTACCTGAGGCGTCCACGCACCCAAGTCCACGTACTGACGAGGGCATTGGGGTCGTCAGCCACGCGGGGACTCAAGTACTCGCTGACGCATTATATCTGCCGTGCTAAGTTGACTATAGGAGCGATTCCGGCGCGCTAGACGTGGAGTCGGCGGCATGCGACGTAGGCCTGGGGCCACTGCGCCGTGTCAGTACTTGGACAGCGCGGCGTTACGCCTTCCAACTCGGAGCCGCGACTTCAACGTTTCAACCATACGGGGCAACCGCGCCAGCGCAACACGACCTTATGCAGATCAGGTGGCGGGCCCTATCATGTACCTTTTGCTGCCGCGAGCACTGATGTTCGCGAACTTCGAAGAACCACACGTCGTTTAGATTGAAGTTTTCCGAGCAGCACTCAAAGAGAACCGCTAACAGGTCTACGAAACCTTGTCTCAAGGACACTTGCCCGCCACCGCTGCGTAGGATGTCACGATGCACGAGGCCAGACGCTGGAAGCCATCATGGTCTAGCAAAGCATCCGAATTGCCAGTGACGTCGGGTGATAACACAGGACGTGGAGCCTGTAAAACTCGGCTTCGACTTTTTACTCCATTCTCGAGGTAAGGTCTGAGTTGACGCCGCAATGTAGCAGGGGACATAGAACTCAACTTGTAACAACTTGTCTTATCACGGTGCTGCATTGAGTAGCATCCCGTTTGAAAGTTTAGGCCCCCTTCAGGGCACCGGAGCGCATCATTGTCTAGACTTCGGAATCCGGACGGCTCCGGTTTCAAAGTTGTTTGTTCCGACGTGTCAGGCACACCTCAGGCCAGAAGGTCACCGGCGCTGTGCACTACAATCGATTACAAAGACGAGCGTTCGTTAGGAAGGCCAGCGAGGAGCAAGTCCAAAAAAAAAAACTAAATCCAGAGAATAGAATATCTACGTATGTTAGAGCTATGATACCAAAACGAAATACCCGCACATTTCGAATGTCATCATCCCCTCGCCATTCAGTCGAGAGGCTCGCTATCAACGCGAAACAGAAGCGTGCCGACTTTCCTCGCCTCGTTCGGATCTTCAGGACCAGGTAACAGCGTCAGCTTTGTCTGGGGACGGAAAAGAAGCAGGTACGTCGACCCGCCGAAGTGGAAGGACCCTATCTCGTCTCCCTTCTTGACCCGATCCCCTTCCTTCACTTCCACTTTGGTGGTCGAAATCTCGCCGAGACCAACCCCGACGAAGCACATCAGCCCGATGTCATGGTTGTCCGACTCGATGAAGATGAGGGCTCGCGTGGCGATCGCCGTGACGAACGCTTGCGAGCGGGAAACGACGTCCAAGCCCGGGTCGTCATCCAGACGAGCGGCGTAGTAGCTGCCAGGGATCCTGTACGTCTTGACCACGCGCCCGTCGACTGGACTGTGCCACCTGTGGTAGTCCAGCGAGCTCAACATGGCCTGGAAGATCGTCCCGCCGACGAACAGGGGCGTGAGGGGGTCGAAATTAAGGATGTGGTTAAGCGAGTACGGCATCTCCTTGACCCAGAACTCGTCCGTCGCTTTCACGTCTGTGGAGACTCGGTAGGTGATGGCCTCGCAGGCAGCGTTAATGAACTCGGGGGCATCTGGCGCGAATGTGGGACGGACACCCTCTCTGAATCGTCTGCCAAAGAAGTCATCCCAGGACGCAAAACCCATGTGCGGGTCATCTGGGTCGCACACCCACGCCTGATCAAAGGACGTCCCAAGCCGATTCTCTTGTACCTTCAGAGCGTCGGTGCTGAACCAGCCACCTTCTGTGGAGACCAAGACATCTCGAGACGCGGGAGAGACAAGGAATTTGGCCCACTCGTCAAAGACACTGTGGAAGATCGCATTCACTTTCTGATTAGTGAACGCGCGGTAGCCAGCCTCTGTGTTGCAGAAAGGTGCGATGACGCCGTACATCGGGACGCCACTGACAAGAGGGCTTGTATAATTGTACATTGGCGCTGTAGTCATGGTCTTATCGAGAGCAGCGAGGAGCTCCATATAGTTTGTGATCTAATGACATCAACGAAAATGTCAGGAAGGTGAAGATATCAGCGACACCCGACTAGTCACTCACAGATCGTTGATTAGCGCGAGCCTGTTTAAACATTTCGTGAAAATCCCTCAAGATTCTGGCGTCCTCCTCGATCAGCGTCTTGAACTTGAGAATGACAGGAGAAAGCTGCTTCTGCTTGACGACCCGCGCTCGCGTGCAGACACCGGTCTTGATGAGCTGAGCAAGCAATTCGCTCTGGAACCTCCGAACGAAGTCAGGATCCTTGGGGAGCCATAGGGAAATGGTACCGCGATAATCAATTCCAGAAGACATGTCAATTAGACTACAATCGAATGGTCATCCAGAGATCATGATAGATGGAAAAAAAGTGGCTCACGGATGGAACTGGGCTCGAGTGATGAGTGAACGAGCGACGATTGTTGGGGCCCATTATATTGTGAGGTGGAGAGGTTATGGTGCTGTTTGTGGTACTAGACCCCTACGACGACGACGGGTCAGGAGGGCACATGAATATGTTCCGCCGATGCGCACGCGCCAAGGTGAAAGTGTTCGTGTTTGGGATCGGAGGGAAGTCAGGTCCCGGTACTGTCAAAAATAAAGATTTACACGAGATCCGCAGATGTGACGGAAGACGCCATGATGCATGAGATCGGCGGCAGAAGAATGAGGCGCAATAGCGCGGAGGTGAACCCGTGGCGCTGACGGACGAAAGTGATGAAAATGTCCCTTCCGCGCGCCGCAAGGAATTAGTCATAGGAAGCCGAATCGTCGCTACCTCAGGCTTTGTAGTGTGAACCAGGAAGTTACCGAGTCACATACCACACGGATTGGCAGGCCGTCGCGGATGCCTGAGCCCCGCTCTGATAGGTTCCGTTTGTTTCGAATTAAATTGCTGAGTACAACGACGTAGATCGAACCAGAGCGTGGGGGCGGTACCCATCTCACGGGGTAAGTCAATAAGCGACCAACCTCGGAGCGACGGGAACATCCGTTGAAGATGCCAGCGGGTAAAGCCGATCCTCCGCTTTCGAGCCTCACGCATACTCTGCCCACATGCTCCACTATTATTCAAATTGCTGTCATCTTCGAGCACCCATCGTGAAGGGCCGCTTCTTTCAGCTGCCGTGGATTTCTCGTTTTAGCAATCTTTCCTATTCTCGCGTTCGCGAGAAACAAACAGACTCCCAAGAACCGTCCAATTGCACGCGTTCCGGCTGCGGTACCGGTTTCTTCAAGGAGAGGTTTCATCTTGTTTGCATGAAGAGCTCCAATCGCATCAACAACCGTTGCCAAGCGAGTTCATGGAGCAGCGGTAACCGTCGTCCGAGGTTTCCTTACAAGTCTGACTCGCATCCAAAATGTCAAGCCGCCGTCATACCCATGGTGCGAGACGTTAGGTGAATTGTTTCAACACTATCTGTTCAGTCGTACTTGGCCATGGGGCCATCGTTCAGACCTTGGTTGGCTCATGTGGTGGAGATTGCAGGGTACGGGCCTCGCTGTGGTCAACCTTGTCCGAGTTTTCCCGTTTGTTGGGAGCGTCTGGACAATCGAAGGGCACTCTGCGATCAGTAGTTTCACAGGGCCATTATATCAGTCTACAGTTTATAGGTCAGGCAGGACGTTCAGCCAACCCGTGTTCTACAACACTTATCATTGATCAATGAGACAAGAGATTGCGGCGACAAGAGTCTACTCCACACATCTAGCAAGTTGGCCGCTGAAACACCCAACAAGAAGTCCACAACACATTATCTACACTGCAACCTAGGATGCGTTCAGCCTCGGACTCCGGTGTTGCACGAGGAGATGAGTGACTTCTAAGCTAATGGAGTGTTAGCTCGTGATAAGAGATGACCAGAAACAAGGAGAGTACGAGACGATATCGCTGATCAGTATTCGAGGAGTCGGTTTTCTAAGGTAGCAGCAAGAAAAGAGTAAACATGATAAAGTATGAAGTACGAGGGTAGTTGTGATTTCAGTAAGTGGAGTGCTAGTATGGTATTATGAAAGGTAGGACTTCATCATGATAACGGTGTTCAAGACCGTTCCGTACGGTAGTAGTACTATGGAAAGTATTGACACCTGGGGCCGCGGACATTCCTGGACCGCACACATGATCGGGTGCATGAAGATTTTGATTCTTCTCTGTCTCGTATGGCTATCGGGGACAAGATGAGTCCGATTCAGACCCCACCCGGACACACCTAACCGGTGACACGGCTTACTGGGCTCCGTTCCGGTGGGGAGTTTGTACATCGGCAACAACATACCACTTGGCATACGGTCGACGTCACTGGTACACCCATTCAAGTAAGTGTCAGTCGATTATGTTCTTCCGCAGGTACTACCTGATGACATAGAATCAACGACATTGCTCGCGTTCACCAGTGTCTTTACCTCCGCGGAAGCACACGACCGGTAGCAATATTCACTGGGTCCTGGCATCATCTTGACTTCGACATGCGGTACATACTACCAAGTAGCAGAGCACATGTGAAGGCCAGGCATTCCGTAGAACCAGTATCATGAATAACCCTCCGTTGATGGCGGGTCGGGCTGCCGTGGGATCGCAAAACTATTATTGACTTAGGTGGAGTGCGTAGTCTCATTGGTACGAGACGAGGTTTTCGCATGAGTTCGTGACAGAGCCCCGCGGATGCTCGGCCGGGTAGATGTTCGAACACCGGACGCGAACACCTAGATAAAGTCGATTAAACAACAAACGCTCCGAGGAGACCGAAGTTGAGAACCACCATACCAACGCGCGCAGCAGCTCCTTAGCCAACGGCCATTTTGTCCGGTCGTCTCGTAACCGATTTCGCCGGGCCAGAGGCTAACGAGCACGTGGACGATCTCGATTAATCAACATTACCTCCCATCAGGATAGACAACCTTAATCGAAGCGAAACTGTGTTCGAGGTTATAATATTGACCACGGAGATCCTATCGATCATCGAGTCCTCGGAAGCCTCGTCGACAACAACGTCCCGAGTCTCTGAGCAAACAGCCGAACTCGTCGCAATGTTGCACAGCATGAGAACGAAATTATTTCGCAGTGCGATACGCTTGTAGATCGAACCACCTCTAGGAAACTTGGCCAGGTAACCTAGGTTGCGCTAGCGAGTTTTGAGGTTTGAGTTGTGTGAAGTGATAGTCGCGTCATGAACTAGACGGTTGTGTTGTCGCGTGCTCGTCGCCTTGTGTCGCAGCGTCTGGTAGATAACTTGATTCTCCATGGCATATTATTTCAGCCGCCGTACCACTTCCAACTCACTTGATGGATATTGCGCAGGTGCAAGTGTGGACTGATGAGACGAAGTGCGTCCCGCTCGGAGGAACATCTAAAACTTATGTATACGTGGAACAACAACATATCGGCTCTTCCTTGGTTCCTTCGGGTCATCCGGGCCGAGGAACGGGTCGCAAGCATCAACCAAGTCCGTCGACGCGTCATAGTATGCAATGGCCTCATTTCACTCTGGCTGGCTTGTTCCATTTCCTCCAGGGCATCCACCGACGAAGTACATTTGTCCGGTGTAGATTGCCCCGGCCGAACGAAGATGAATGCCCGTGTGTAAAGCCCAGGCGCGCAGCACAGTACGTGTCAGGGATGGTTCTCGTTTTTGATGACACATCCGTCGACAGGACTACGCCAGTGACTGTCTAGTGGAGATAGATGTCCTGGAAGAGAACTGGTAGGTAGTCAGCGCATTGCTCTGCATGACAATGAGAGGCCCGAGTACATTGATGCTAGTTCAGCGACCAGTGTTCGCCTACGAGACGCGAGCAGTGGCCTTCAAAGCCACCCCCTAGATTTCCTCGAAGAGCGTCAGAGAAGAGGGGACTTCAAAAGCGCAACGTACCTTTGATCATTGACGCATAAGACCGCTCTTGCGGAGGTTCTAGCGTAGGTCAGGTAATGAGGGCTCTTCAAACGTTCCTTTAGATCAACTGCAGAAATAAAAACTGGACGGATCGAACGTGATCTGCGTCAATCTGAGCATGAACGTAGTTTCGACACAAAATAATAAACTTGCCAGAGACAGTGATCTCGTTCTACGAAGGACTACCAAGCACTGAAGACGATGACGATGACGACGACTGAATTCCGGTGGTATTAAATCAGCCAGGCCGGAATGAAACGCGCGTACTCACCATGAATAGGACAAATGTCACCGAGAGTTGCTGGTTGACGCGTTCAATTCGAAGTCGGTCGTAACTCTCTTCGTCACTTGGTCCAGACAGTACTCGAGTCGTCCATGGCGGAGACCATGTGTGTTTGAGCCACAAGAAATTTATTAATAAACGTGGAATATGAAGGAGAAAGTCCTCAAGTTCGTCTTGCTTGACAAGGTTTGGGAAACCGGTACATGCCGGGTCACAGGCACTCGCGGTGCCAGTCGCTGTAGTACTAGCATTGAAATGTGAAGACTGCCTCAGAACTACGCTCGCCGGCCACCCCTACCGCGTCCTTGAATGCGAACACTCGCGAGCGGTCCGCCGTGTCCATGCGAGCATCTTTGCTGGTTGCTTTCACCAAATTGGCTCGAAGGGCCCACCCGGCGGCCTCCCCGGCGGCCTCCCCCACCCCGTCGAGTCAGGCGTGAAGCCTTGCTCATCGCTATCTTCCGGCCCCACTGCTCTCTGTCGCCTATACTGTATCGACCCGAGTCCGAATGCTTGCTTTTGCGGTGCCACCACTTGTTTTCGGGTCCTACCGCTCACCGTTGCCTCCACATAACAAAACGAGTGCGATCACTCGTTCTTATGCCACTGATGCTATTTTTCGGCCCTCACGGCCTCCCGTTGTCTCCAGTGTCCGAGCAAGCCCGAACTCTCATTTTCACACTGCCACCCGTCGTCTCAACATGAGCCTGAACGCTCGTTTTTTGAGCTGTAGCCTCTACAGCGTTCGAGCTCGAGCGCTCGCTATTCGCGCCACGGCCGTTTTTTAGGCCCTATCGCCTTTCGTCACCTTTACCATGTCCAAAGTGAGCTAGAGCGCTCGTTTTCGGCTCACACCACTCCCCGACAAGAATCCGCCTCCTCTGTCGAAAACGAGCCTCGGTCGTTCATTTCTGCGCCGCTGCCATTCATTTTCGAGCCACAACACTCTCCGCCACCCCAAAACGAGCCCGAGCGCTCGTTTTCGGGCCCGAACGGTCTTTTCCTGGCTACACCACCGCTGTCGCCTCTACCGCATCGAAAACGAGTCCGATCGCTTGTTTTCAGGTCTCACCACTCCCTGCTGCCTCCACCAAGTCCGAGCGCTTGTTTTCCGGCCACCGCTCCCCACTGCCTTCACCGCGTCCAAACATGAGTAGGAAGTGTAAGATTAGCTTTCACTCGCCGTCTAAGAGAGATCACCGTGACTGAGTTATCTTGCTTATTCCTGATGTGGTAGTAGGGGGTTTTCGGTAACACAGTGACTTGACTTCACATTATCTCTCTTCACTGATCACTTGTTTAATTCACATTCCTTATGTTCAGATTTATTAGTACTGGTTTTTTTAACACGTTTTATGACTACCTAGAGCCGTAATTCGACCAATACCCCATCTCGACTATGGACATTGCCAATCTACATTAACAAGCAAGGTTTCAGCCGCCGCGGGCGGCATTTCCCCCGAGTTCCTGGACCCATGGAGGACAGGTTTTCAGAGTCGGAATCGTGGGGATGACAAGGTGCTGATTCCCTTCTATGGGAGACAAAGTCGTGCGTGAAAATCAAATACGCTCTGTTTGGCGTGGGGTCAGTCGGGGTTCGGAAACCCTCTCTTTTCGCAGTAGTCCCCTTTTCCTGTGTTCTGGCGTGTGCAGGACTGAAATAGGACGTGAGACTGTCTTGACAAGTTGAGACGGGTTTTGTGTCGGCCGGTGTAGTATTGGTGACTGTACGACGGGATGAATGTATTACGTTCGGTTGATCCCACCGACTAAATGTGCAATGGGGTGATGTGTATCACGGTTGTAAATTGACAGCGGGTCCAGGATGTGCCCGGAGGGCTTTGCCTACCCTCGATCATTGATCTGGATCATGCGACCAAAAAATGATTACATCGATCTTACAACAGCTGTTCAAATGATAATCGTACACGTCCTCTCTGGGACCCCGTCGCCTCAGTGCTTGTTCGCGACGTAGAACAAGGCCGAGTTGACCCGCCTCGCGATCCTCGCCGCCTTTGAATCGGCCGGCTGCGCCGGCCCCTCCGTCAACGTCAACTTGGTCTCGGGACGGAAGATCAACAGGTGCGTCGACCCGCCAAAGTGGAACGACCCGATCTCCTGGCCCTTCTTGACGACGTCCCCTTCCTTGACCCCAAGCCTGCACGTCGACACCTCGACGAGACCGACCGCGACGAAGCACATGAGCCCGACGTCCTGGTTGTCCGACTCAAAGTAGATGAACGCTCTGGTGGTGATGGCAGTCTGGAAGTAGATCGAGCGAGAGATGACGTCCATGTCGGGGTCTTGATCTGTGAGCGCTGCGTAGTACGCACCAGGGGCGACGTATGCTTTGACGACGCGCCCATCGACAGGACTGTGCCAGCGATGATAGTCGAGAGCACTGAGAACTCCCTGGAAGACGGTTCCGCCGACGAATTGGGACGCGAGCGGGTCCCAGTTGAGGACATGCTGGAGCGAATATGGCTGTTCCTTGAGCCAGAACCGGTCCGTCGCTTGCACGCCCGCGGCGACTCGGAGAGTGATGGCCTCGCAGGGGTTATTGATGCACTTGTCATTGTCCGGATCGACGACTGGCCGCTGGTTCTCTCTGAAACGCCGCCCGAAGAAGTCGTCCCAGGACTCGAAGCCCCAGTGAGGTTGCGTGGTGTCGCACACCCATACGTTCTCGAACTTGTCCTCGAGGCGACTGTCTTGCACCTGGAGCGCTTCTTGGCTGAACCAGCCGCCTTCGGAAGTGACCAAGACGTGGCGCGACGCAGGAGAGACGAGGAAACTCGCCCACTCGTCGAAAATCTTGAGGATCATTGCGTTGACTTTCGGATTAGCGAAGGCCCGGTAGCCCGCTTCGGTGTTCGCGAACGGAGCGATGACAGCATATATTGGGACACCGGTGATGAGGGGGTTCTCCCAGTTGAACGACGGCGCTGCGCTGATGAGCTTGTCGAGAGCAGCGAGGAGCAGCATGTAATTCGTGATCTAACCGCCAGAAATGAACGACCAAAGTCAGTGTAGCGAACGCGCGCAGCGATCGTCGCGCGAGTGACTTACGGAAAGCTTCTGTTTGGCCTGCCTCGGCCGTACTCTATCGAACATCTCGTGGAAATCTCTGAATACCTCGGCGTCTTCCTCGATCAAATTCTTAAGCTCTAGAATGACAAGCGCAAACTGCCTGTGGTCGACGCTGTCGAGCGATTTCGAGCAGATGCCCACTTCGATGAGTTCTCCAAGCAGCTTGTGATGGTAATTCCAGACGACGGCAGGGTCGTGGGGGAGCCAGCGGGCGGGCAGACCTTGATGACTGATCTTCAGAGGCATGGTTCGGCTAGGATTGCGAAGTGTTACGGAGAGATTGTGAATGACGCGAACTATACGATAGAGAGCGATAGAGATACTGACGTTGTGAGCCCTTTTATATGCTGAAAATCAGGATTCCCCCTTCAAACGGAGCGATTTGCGACAGGCGAGATCGATAGGTTCCAGACTAGATTATGACAGTTAACGCAACAGCAGACCCCGATCGAACAGGTGCATATTCACTGTCTCCTCGGAGATTAGCAATGCAAGAAAATCCCTTGCGCATAGTCGGACTCGGCTGCGACAAGGCGCGTCCGCGTCGAGGCGCCGGCCTCGCAGGACGACCCGACAATCAAAGATGGTCGACTCGAAGAAAGCCACTTGCTGTCGCCGATTCACCGACCGCAACAATGACTCGGATAACTTGAGGATACCAAGTCATGCCAATGCCGCTTTTCAGGCTCCGACCGACGTTGAGCTATACAGTAGCGCTTGTCGTCGGTCTTGTTTTCTCGCGGCTTCCGTCTCTTCATACTTGTTGTGCTCCGCGCTTCTGTTTCCGCCTTCCCCGATGGCCGCTTGTTCTTGCAGGGAGAATATTACGCTACTCCCTCTCAGGGCGGCAGCGGCCTCACTTTGGCGGACCTTGCCGTTCCCGGGCCTCTCTACCTTACTTATCTTCTCCTTCTGACATGCAAGCTTCTCATGTTCCACTTCCAGCGCCCCCCAGCCCAGCTGAGGAACTCATTGCTCACTTTTCTGAGTTCTCGGGACCGAATGACACTAACCAGAACGTCACCTGCACCAGATGCTAATCACCGCTGCTGGATCTCGCTTGACAAGAATCAAAATAGAAAATAAGCGGACATCCAGTGGCTGATCAATGTGGCAGCAGTGTGTTGCAGGACGTGTCACCGGAGTTTCTTGCACGGGCGGCAATCATTTCAATCGACTAAGTCCCGTTCGCGACGTGGAACGATGCCGATTAACCTCCCGCACGATTCTCGGCTCATCCAGGAAGACAATCGTCCTTCGACCCGCTACAGACGCATGAGCGACGGGCAAGGGGCAAGCTTCAAGCTTCAAGGGGCAACCTTGGGGCAACCGTACTCCATTTTGCATTCTTTCGAGGGGTCACATCCCAGTGTGCCGGCGGAACAGTCTTTCAGCCACCGTTGTCGGGACAGCTCCGCGTCGTCTGGCACGTCCTCCTCGACGTCACAACGCGCTCGATCTTCCCAAAGGCCACCGCAACCCGCGTCTAGAGCTAGTCGAGGATGACGCTGTCCCCAGCAACTCGCTGACCCAGGGGCTGTTGATACATTTATCCGGATCCACGAAGGCGCGCTAAGTCAGTCTCTCTTCACGGTGCGTATCCTGCTTGTTTTCGATCAATTCCCGTCCTGCGTTCCAGCGTCGCCCAGCAGTACTGTCTTTTCTTCGACGAGAATGTAGAGCACCTTGTGATTGTACACCAAATTGACGGCAAAATCCTTGGAGAGGCCCATCACTGGCAGACGGTCAGCCCTTGATAAGTAAGTGATCGTGAATGACATGGTTCGGATTGAGATCCTGCTGATCGAAAGGGCGACTCGCAACTAAAGATGAAACGGGGGGTGAATGTTCACGCATGGTTTATACGTTGAAAGCAAGGGTTCAGGAACCCAAATGGGGCACCAACTGAACGTGCCTTTATATTGACTCGGATGAACGAAACAAATGAAATACCGAATAATTTCATCTCCAGGGCCCTTTGGAGCCCCACCAAAGAGTCATTTGTCTGATGCAAATCTAATTCGGTCTCCACGGGGACAATCGGTAGACCACTTTGGGTAAACCAGCCGATTTTCTCTTCTGCCTCGTTCTGACAACTTTGATGCGTGAGACGTTTGCTGTTCTCTTTCTGCAGACTGTGAGCGGTAGTTCGAAAATGTCGGCTTCTGGATTTGCCCGTGTTCAAGCATCGGTCATTGACAGACATTTCTCCAGCGGCGGAGAATTACAAAAGTGTCCTCTACGAGGTGCTAACTTGCCACGTGAAACGGAAGAATGAATTTATATACTGGCCCCGGCGCCGTCTCGGGGGAACGAGACAATTGTACTTAGTATTAACATGTACGGCTTCCCGCCACCTGAGTCGTGACACTCGACTGTATTTAATGTGCGATCAAGATGGCAAGCTCAGGCTCAAGCTCCAGTGATGCACGGAAATTCAGATGAACTCAAGCGCCCGTACTGCCTAGACGATCCATGTCAAGGACACGCCGCGCCATCGTACATACACATTCAAGAAATCCTACACCTTATACATCACAAGCTGGCACGACCCTCAAGCTGCTTACATATACTACCCATCTGTAATACTCTTACATCTCGTTTCGCCCGCAGATCCATCTAGTGCTCGTTCTGCACGTAGAACAACGGCGTGTTGACTTTCCTCGCGACCCTCGGATCATTCGGGTCGGGCGGCTGCGCCGGACCTTCCGTCAGCTTAAGCTTGGTCTCGGGGCGGAAGACCAGCAAGTGCGTCGACCCGCCGAAACGGAACGACCCGATCTCGTCGCCCTTCTTCACCCGATCCCCTGCCCTCACTTCCAACTTGCACGTCGACACCTCCACGAGACCGACCCCGACGAAACACATCAACCCGACATCCGGGTTGTCCGACTCGAAATAGATGAAAGCTCTGGTGGTGATGGCAGTCTGGAAGTAGATCGAGCGAGTGATGACGTCGATGTCGGGGTCTTGATCTGTGAGCGCTGCGTAGTACGCGCCAGGGACGACGTATGCTTTGACGACACGTCCATCGACGGGGCTGTGCCAGCGGTGGTAGTCGAGGGAACTGAGGACTCCCTGGAAGACGGTCCCGCCAACGAACTGGGATGCGAGGGGGTCGCCGTTGAGACTATGGTCAAGAGAATACGGTTGCTCCTTGATCCAGAACTGATCCGAGGCTTGAACGTCCGAAGCAACTCGGAGTGTAATGGCCTCGCAGGGGTTATTGATGACCTGTGGTTCCGGGTCTATCACAGGGCGCTGACCTTCCTGGAAACGTCGGACGAAGAAGTCGTCCCAAGACGCAAAACCCCAGTGAGGCCTGCTGGTATTGCACACCCATACGTTCTCGAACTTATCCCCGAGGCGCTCGGCCTGCACCTGCAAGGCTTCCGGACTGAGCCAGCCACCCTTTGATTCGACCAAGACATTGCGAGAGGCAGGAGAGACGAGGAACCTGGACCATGCATCGAACATTCTGAGGATGACTGCATTCACTTTCTTGTTAGAGAACGCGTGGTATCCAGCCGGGGTATTTGCAAAAGGGGCGATGACGGCGTACAAGGGAACACCAGTAATGAGAGGGTTTTCCCAGTAGAAAGATGGCGCCCTGCCGATCTGCTTATTGAGAGCAGCGAGGAGCAGCATGTAGTCCGTAATCTAACCGCCAGGAATGAATAGTCGAAGTCAATGGGGAGAACACGTTCGGCCATCACACTATTCACTCACAGCGAGTTTTGTCTCGTTCGTTGGAAGAGTAGGACGAAGGACCTGATCAAACATCTCATGGAAATCCCTGAATATCGCTGGATCATCTTCTATCAATTTCTTGAACTCGAGAATGACCAGAGAAAACTGTTTCTCATCGACGCTGTCGAGTGTGGCAGAGCAAACCTTGTCGTCGATAAGCTCGCGGAGAATCTGGTGGTGGTAATCCCAAACAACGTTGGGGTCCTTCGGGAGCCATCGGACGAGAATGCCCTGGTGAGAGATTGAAGGCATGTTGATTCTGCTGTAGTCAAGTGGGGCGATTCAGAGATCATGTACGCCAAAGGAGGAAACTCAGACTCACAGTGACAGCAGAAGAAGGGCTGGGGGAAAGGAGGGCGAACATCGGGACTCATTTATACGCTAGAAACCGGACATGAGGTGCATTATTTACTTCACGGTGTCAGGGAGGCATGGACGACGCGTGACCTAACTTGACCCCGAGTAGGACAAGACGGAAAGAACGACTTCTATGACATTCTAGGGCTCCGCGGGATAGGAGTAGTACCTTGATGGTATCGATTTTGTAGCCTTACTCGGCCAGCAAAAGCGACCAAGCTGCATGGAGAAAGAAAGCTTCCCAGACCGGCCGGAAAAGGCGACTACCAAACGCCAGTGTCGCGCTAGATGATCCGGAGAAGCGAGACACGTCTTCGAAGCTCGCCTTCTCGTGCCTCGTTGACAAAACGAAACTCATGACCCGTCAGAAAAAGCTAGTAGGAGACGGCTGCGGACCTTCCTTACGTTCCTCAGACAAGTAAGAAAAAGTCGGGGTTGACGGCCTGGACCTAAGAAAATGGGGTCTCAATCCAGACACGGCAAGTGCTACAATTGCGGTCAGAGGTTGCGCGTGTCAGGAACCACCATTTATGTAAATAAATGATAGTGGATGAAGGTCACGTGTACTGCGTGAAGCACCAAAGCAGGGCAAGTTGCGATCAGATATTGAGTTATGGTAGCACGAAGTTCGTACACCGGCTTCGACACCTGCCGTCGGATCGTACCGACGCTTTGGCACCATTCAAAAGAGTCTGGGACCGTCGATTTGATTAGGAGCTCGCCAGGATTGGATAACATATTCAAAAGACCCGTCAAAACCATAACGTCTTATACTTTTGCTCCACAATCGTTCTGTGAGTAGCGAGTCTTTTGAGCTTTTCTGATTGGCCAACTGAGCCTCTAACCGGCCCAAAAGGTGTCTTGCAGCATGAATCCTGACCTATTCCTATTTGGGGCAGCTACATCGGCGAGCTTGCTTTGAAATGCTTCAGGGTGAATTTCCCTCTTCTCACTTGACAAGACGGGGTGACGGGGCCTAGATGTTCCATTATCGCCCCTTTCGAGAACGGCGCATAGATCTAGAAGCGCGACCGGACATGCGGATTCCCATGCATCAGACTCGCGAGCCGACCTACTACTATCTGATTCCTTCTTTGAGGGACGCAGCTAAACCCCTTGAAAGAGGATCGTCGTTGCAGCGGCTTCAACACAGGCTCTCAACGCGCTCCGGGCTCCGGTAGATGCTGACAGCCTTAAAATCTGGCCAACAAAAGTCGTCGACTTTGGCGCAGTGCGTTCTTTCGGTTTCCAGATCATCATTCGACACGATAATAGTGCTTCGACGCTGAAGGTCCGTGAGCGTGGAAACCTTATTTCCTTTATTGGTGACAGTTCGCGCGACGCGACACGCATGTTTTCCTCCAGTGTAACTGCATTCCCTCCTTACCACCTACTGATAGGGACCAGTATTTACGTACCCTGTCTAGTCGCCCCGAATAACAATCCACACTGCCATCACGGAAATGAACACTGAATGATGGGGGCACAGGGAGTCAAGAGGGCCGGGTCCTTGGCGCACACTTTACCCTTGACGAGGCGTGGAAAGCGGTGATCCAGCTCAGCATTTTCTCTTCGCCGATTCCTGGTTCTTGTTTCGCAGACATGTCAGCTTCGACGAGGCACGTCGTATCCGCAGGAGGGAGGACATATCTGGCTCGTGGTGTGCGTGCAGGGGGCGCCGCTCGCGATCTCTTCGACGATAGGAGAGGAGGGGGAAGCCAACGCGGTTGACTCGCTCTGCCCGGGCTTGGGCCTGGACTGGGCCCCCTTTCGTTACGTGGAACGGAAGGGACTTACAGGTCTGGGCTGCGCGACACGGTCGGTGTGCACAGTCGCGTTCGCGTTCAACGTCGCTGCTAGGTGCTGCCTGAACTTAGCGTCCCCGGGACACGTAGCGGATGGGGGTAGCTACGCCCCAGCAGCAGTAGCACTATCACCAGCAGTCGTGAGCTCGACCTCATCGACGACCATCAGGACGTCCGCATCTGGGTCCGCAGAAGCGACCTGCAGTGCCGCAGGTTCGGCGTCGACGTCGCGTCCTCTCCACCATTCATGTCCACAGCCTCGGAACTGACGGGCGCCTGCACCGTCCCGAGCGCAGCATCGTTCACTGCCGTGCTCGCCGCTAACCTTGTAATGGGCGGCCTTTTTTTTTTAAAAAAAAAATCCAATTGGGGTGTCGTACCCTATGTAGGACTAAGCTAGGTACTAAAGGGGCACCTGCGCCCCTCCGCGTCCCCGGTCGCTCGAATGCCCTGGTGGGCAAGCCTTTTGGCCCCCCTCCAGTCCCGTCGTTCCCGCCGACAGTTTTAGACGAGCCGACCTTCCAATCAGCGGCGACCTTTTGGTTCTCTGAGCGTGTAGGTATGGTCCGGCTGATGTGTGCTGTGGATTGACATGTACTCGGCCCTCCCCGGGGGGGGGGAGAAGACTTGAGGTGCGGGGTCTTGGAATCTTGAGGAGGCGTATGGGGGCGGATAGTCTTCTTCGTCCCTTCTCTTTGCCGGCTTAGGCCCTATGGACGTCTAGATGGGTCTGGACGTCCTTTCCGCCAACGGCGAGTAAGATTATGACGTTTGTAATTCGGCGGGTTGGTTCGACTGTGGGTGGTGTGGTTAACAGCTCATGAGGAGCGGGAGGCGACGTCACCGGGTGTGGTACGGAATCGTCGAGTTCCCTCGATGGGCGGCCTTGAGACGCCTCAGCGACCTCACCGGCAGGACGACGTCAGGCGGAGCGAGAATTCAGGAATGCCACTTCCTCGGAATTAGTCTCGGAGGGCGCGGACGATGGGACGATGATCGTCGTCGGGACGTAGTTGCTGGCACTCCAGAGAGGTCTGCAGGAGACCCGTGTTCAGAACCGTTCGTCTTCAGCTTCCGTGGTCTCGACGTCTGTCTGTGATCCCAGGACTCCAATCGGTACGTCCACAGAGCTTAACGAGCCTACGGTGGGCCGTGGCACTAGATGGTCTCTTCAGTTGCGTTTGAGTGATGATAGACAACCCTGGAGGCGGCGACACGTGGACGGCGGCACGAAACGAGTCGTCAATCTTGAAGGTTGATGACAATGACAATAAAAGATGACGAGAACAAGGCTGGTGGCGCGAGGATCACTGGATGGGCAGAGTAACTCGGCTTGAAAGAAGTAGAGAATGATATGACGGCGCGAAGCGACGGAGTCGCTAGGGTGCTCGTGCTGGCAGTCCCAAGCAAGCCGACCAGGCTAGTTTTTTTATTTCGTTGGACGGTGGATACGACAGAGTATCTATATCGCTATTTCTTGTCCTCGGCGCGAACGCACGTTCACAGGTGCGTTCGAGGACGACGATCATGATAGCCTCGCTCAGCTGATCCGAGGATCCGACTCGGACGTCGTGGTGAGTCTCAGCGACGCGTGATCCACGTGGATCGTTCTGCGCGGGACCAACTATCTTTTTTCTCGTCGCCGTGCGCGGTTCCTTTTCGTCGCTCGTGGTAGGGACGGCAGTTCGTCTCGCGTCCAACCCGCGGTCGTTACGTGCCTCGATGTCGTCCGCCGATGCTTCGCCGTGGTGGGATGACGTGTCAGGCACACGGATCGACGAAACTTGGCCAACACGCGGGAAAAGAGAGAGAGAGAGAGAGAGAGAGAGAGAGAGAGAGAGAGAAAGAGACACGCTGACATTCTCGCGGTATATGAAAAACGGCCCTACATAAAAGCGATCCAGACTCGAAAGAAAGAAAGAAAAGAGGTTCACATGAATAATGTGTCGTGTGTGTTTCCATGGTATATATCGAGAAGACGAGTGCCGTATTGGTACACAGAGATGAAGAAGACGCCCGATCCATCGACGACGACTGTTACAGTGAGCGATCGACTGGTCGAGACGCTAAATCGAAACAAAGCAAAGGAGAGACGCGGGGACGTGAAGGGACCGCCAGGCGAAAACATGGTCCAACGAAGACGAGGCTTGAACGAGCGGGCGGCGCGAGGACGGCGGGGGTGGGAATCCATGCGAGCAGGGAGACGTGGAGGCGCATAGATGAACGAACGTGGGTTGCAGGATATGGTCACATGCCAACGATGAAGAAGTAAAGATGGTGGTTCCTGGGGAATTCCGTGGACGAAGCGACGCGTTTCGGCCTTAACGCGGTGCAGGGGCGCCGACGACGCGGCGGCAAGAGGGGTCCAGCCGACGTGCACTCATTTGGTCATTCGAATTAATCCACCAGGCGAAACATTCTATTCGTCAGGCTATTCCGGTCCTTCGCCGTCTCCCTTCCGACGTGGAGACGAGTCATGAATATGAGATCGCAGCATCAGGAACGCCTAGGGCAGGAACACATCAATCAGTCGGCATCTGATGCGTGCATAGGAGGTTGATTCGCACCAAGCATAGCTTATCGGCGAGACCGCGCCAGCGATCACGATTTAGGAAATAGAGAAAAAGATGGGAGGAGAAACATAAAAAAAAGTCCATCAAACACGCTCCAAGGGGCATCGCAACCAACATTCCCATGTGCGCAGCATCGATGACCTGCCCACGAACCACCATCATCCAACGAACCGTCTCTTGCTCATTGCCTCTCGTCCTCGTCCTCGTCCTCGTCCTCGTTCTCGTCTGTCCTGGCTGGACCTCGGCGCCTTACCGCGCAACCGTCGACGGGACCCGCATTCTGGTCGCACCCACGGGGCCCGCACTCAGGTTATTCCGATACACCATCCCCGTGCCCGTCCGAGGCTTCGGTCGCACGCCTTCCCCGCTTAGGATCGGACTCGGCAACGGCGACTGCGAACGCGCAGTAACGGGCGTCGACAGAGCCGAATTCGAAGCGGAACCGGGTCTCGGCGGCGGCATGGACACCGTCTGAGTACCCCCCGGAGATGCCGCCGGCGCTTGCGCGCGGTTTGTCCCGTTGCCCAGCGACAGCGTACGCAGCTTGAGCTGGTCGTGCACGTTGCGATTGTACGTCAACACTTGGCCGGGTCGCGGGGACTGCTCGCCCGGTTGAAGTCCCTTGCTCGCAGACTGATTTTGCTCCGCCTGGTTGGGGGTGAGATCGGGCGACGGATTAGCGGACCATGCTGACAAGGGTAGCGGAGAGCTGCGGCTCACAAGCCTGAGAGGACGAGGGGTATATCCCTGACCAGCATTAGAGTAATGCGACGACGGCGTTGTTGGCCGCGGGAGCGCGGACGCTGACGACAACGGTGATCTAGGAACAGTTAACGACGGCCTCGGGGTGCCACTGAGGGAGGGCCTTGGGGTCGCAGTCGGGATGGCTGTTTTCGCTGGTCGGTCTGTGGGAGACTGCCTCGGCATAGCTGTTGGGGAAGCGGCTTTGGACCTGACTTCGTCAGAAGGTATGAGAAGCATGGAATTATTGGACACTGAAGACGTATTGGAATAGGTCCGCGGGCGCGGCAATCCACCGGCTTGAGAGCGGAGACTGGCGGTGGAGGGATATTTGCCCCTCACTGCGGGAGGGAGAGGCGGGAGCACCTTGTCCTTGTTGAACACCGACTGTGGCTGCGTGATGTCCGCGGTGCTCTCCGGGGTAATGGGGAAAGGGAGACTGGCTGAAGAGCCGGTACTGCTCGGTGTGTTGGGGATGTCGGCACCAGAGGCCCCGTTGAGGCTGCCAAGACTAGATCGCTCAAATGCGGCACGTGTCGGGGTCACGCCGTCGTCTTGTTCGCGGATACCTGGCATCAACCCGGGACCCACGAGTGCGTCGGTGCCGGACCAACCATCAGGCCTGGAAGTAGAAGCGGGTTCGGAAATCGAGCCGTTCCTCCTACGACCACCCGCGGAAGCGACCGAGGAAGTGGAGTAAGTGCTGTAGCGTCCGAGCGACGAGCCAGCACTGCGAACGCTGCCGACACGGCTGACGGGTTTGCTCCTAGAAGGAAGGCTCCTCGTCGCGATGCTGGTGCGGTAGGAATAGCCGAATTCGTCAGCGTCGTTTCCGTCCTCGTACTCGTCTGCCTCGCGGAGGATGGAATGCGAGATTGATCTGGCCAAGATTTGGGAGGCATTCGACTGGGAGTGGGAACTTGGGTAGGACCCCACAGAGGACGAAGAGGCACGACGAGATAGGACGAGCTTGGACACACGCCGGGTGAGCTGGGAAGGCGCGTCTTCGTCTTCGCTGCAGGCAAGTCAGCATCCATAAAAGGAAGACAGCGACAGAGAAGCCAAGTCAGAAGCGGATCGGAACACCGTCGTCGATCACGGACGGAAACCGCCTAACCACAGGCGGATATTCAGTCCACCCGTTCATAAAAACACGGCTCCACACCCATCCTTTTCCCCTCACTCCTTCCATCTCCACCCAGCCAGGTCTCTCAGACATCCGCGCACGACCAGCCAAGAAAGAAAACACTGACCTGTCACTCCAACCGAGCCCAGTCGTCAGCCCGATTCCCCCACGAAGCAGTTTGCCGTCACGGTGCCTGACTCGCCTTCGCGGCGTATCTCTCGCGTCCTTGGGATGCTTCGAACACGTGCTGGTCGTCGACATCAACGAAAGGTTCGACGCATTGGAGATATGCGATGTCGACGACATGATGCTCAGTCGCGTCGGGCCTGCTTCTGCCTGTGGAAATAGCTTCGAGTTGGGAGACAACATCCCGTGCCGCAACATCAATTCGCTGCAAAGAGTTCAACCGAGCGAAGAGACCAGAAGATGATTCACTCACGGCAGAGGTGTATGCAGATCAAGGCTCGAATCCGAGTCGTGGCCTTCCTCTTCTCCCGCGGCTTTCGTCACCAAGGGGTTCCTGACCGTGTGAGACCTCGTTGACACCTGCACCGCATCCCGGCTCATCGAGCTGTCCTTCCTATTCCGCGTGGTACTCGATGCACGTGACCGAGAAGGCTCCGAACCCTTGCGCGGACGAGCAGTGGCGGATATCATTTGCGTGATTTCCGGAGACATGGCACCAAGCCTGGACGCCACGTCCTCGGAAATGTGGGATACGCGTGCAGAACACACGGAAGACTTGCTCGGTTTGCGCGGCGTATGGCCATAGGAAGGAAAAGAAGATGGGGGATCCGTAGGGCTATGGGACGAATGGGGTTGCGGTGTTAATTGCGGAAATGGATGAGAAGTCTGGTCATCGGCATCGCCCTCATTGTCGGACTTGAGCGCGCTTAGATCGCTCATGTCGACGTTGGCTATCGAGTCCTCGACCAACAGTTTATGGTCTGGATGGGGGGAAGACGGGGCGGCCACGCGGGAGAGACACGAACGCAGAATGTCAGGGCTACCGCCCCTTGGTCGATCATGACTTTTCCTCTCGGCGACGGAACCAAAGATTGGAGGAGAAAGTGGCGCAGCAGTGGGCGGGGGCGGAGGTGGGCAACCCTCTGGCATGGGTTCCTCTGTAATCGCTTCGCCGTGCTCCCCTGCCCCCATGGGATACATGGGATTACGGAGCGACGACAATGAACCTTGTCTGGCTCTGCCACGCACCGGACGATTGACTTCGATGGACAACTTGGGTCGTTGTTCGGTGCGAGACTGTGACCGCTGAGACTCGGCGAGGGAGGGGGCAGGAGAGGCGGAACGAGCGACAGTCTGCAGAATGCGATGGGTAGCAACCAGGTCAGGGGTGCCAGAGGAAGGACCGGGAACGGGTGGGAGGGGACCGGTAGGAGGCGAACACGGAGGCGGATTGCAGTGGGGCAGCGACTGCGCGGCCACAGACTTGGGTGACATCGGGGACATGGAGGTCGTGGGGGAGAGAGGGACGGTGGGCCCTGCAGGACCCGCAGACGCCGCGGCCAGCCAACCGGTCGTAGACGCTAAGAGCGCGGGGCTGTTCGAAAGGCTACCTGGAGTGAGACTGGCGGGGGTGCCAGGAATGTGACTGGGTGGCGCGGGGAAGGCTTCGAGGAGAAAGGGGACCGGGGTGCGACGGGATATGCGGGGAACGGGGGAGGAACGCTGAGACTCAGAGGATACACGGCGAGCGAGGTCAGACAGTCTGGGATGCGGGTTCGGGAGCGCGAGTGGGTCGGGTTTGTCGAGGGAGATCCTCGCAGCGGTCGCCGCCATGATCGTCGTCGTCGTCGTCGTCCGAGTCGCGTCCGGCCAGGGCCCGACGATGGCTTGGGCGAGAAAAAACAAGGCAAGTGTTTCTGCCGTACCGACACCACAAGCGTACTTTCCCACGCTCGGTTGCGATGGCCGCAGCGTTTGGGCCACTCGTTGGTGACACGGCGTAAAACCAGCCTGAGCCGGATTCAGCACAACAATAACGCTGATCGGATCATATACCAGCGGTCCCGTCGCTCTATCGTCGCAGCCGTCGACCTCGCTCGAGCAGACTGCCAGCGACGTTGCAGCCGTTCGCGCCACGTCCGAGTCGGCACCCATCGTGGTCAGGCCGTTGGGAAGCGAACTTTGCACCCGAGCCAGTCTGCCGTCATTCATCATTCATCATCGCTGTCGAGTGGCCACTGGCGGGCGATCCACCCCCGCGCCGCCGTGTCAGACGTGGGCGTCTTCGCCGTTCCAGTCGGTCAGTCCACCCTCAAGGCCTCACGAGTCACAGTCTTGCGTGTCGTTCCATGCGCAAACTCCACTCGGAATGCAATGGATTAATGATGCCATGCTCATGTGTCAGTGGCCTGGGAATCCTTGCTTTCATCAAACCCTATCATCCCATCATTGAGTCGCTGACAAGGATAATGTCACTGTAACATATCCCGTCAGCGTTTGACAGTGTCGCCCCCGTTGGCAGTTGTGTCTCACGTTTGGCGAAACGTCGTCGTTGCCAGAGGCATCGATACGCCGTATCCTCGGTTCCTTCTTAGCAACGGGATGATTTTGTTCAGATCCAGCGGATACGTGGGTCCAGGGAAACATAACGGTTCTCGCTCACCCACGAGTTCATACTGTTCGCATTACCTGTCTGCCCTCCTCTGTATCACTGCAGTCGGCTTCTAGACTCATAGACCGTCATCGGTCGTGCTTGGCTCAGATCGCCACCTCGTGACGCTAGTATACGAAATCCCCAGGCTCAGGGTAAACGCTACCCGACCCTTGTCTGTCGATCAAAGTCGCGCGTCCCGCCTGATCGTGGTCTGTGCTGGCTCAGTGACTGGCAGGTCGCTTCCACGTTCGAGTTCGACGCTCACCCGGGCCTCGTCGAGCACCGACTCGCGCTGCACTCACGCCTCGCTCGAGCACCGTTCGCGAGACACGACTCGTCTCGTCGTTTTCCGCAGGCTGTCAAGTGCGCCTGTCAGGAAGGACGATCGTGCGTGCCTCTTTTTTTTCCATTTCGACTCGCGTTGCATGTGGCCGTGGCGCGACGACGAGAGAGCGTGCTCGCTCAGACTCGTTCTCGTCGTCGTCGTACGTATATGCGGCGCATCACCATGAAGCGATGGTCGCGACGGCGCGAAGTTCCTCGTCGCGTCGGTTCGCTCAGTCTGTGCAGTGCCTGGTACAATGGAACACACGACATTCTCGACGTCGTTGACGTTGATCGGGATACATATTGGACGCGTCATGCCATCCATGGGTTCCGACGACAAGACCCGAAGGGGTCGGAGTTCCTCGGTCGGCTGCTTGGTCAGCTACTCAGTCGACTGAATCGCTTATACTTACCGTAAGTCACGTTCTGATTTCCAACAGTACTACTTTAGTAGACCGTGGACGACAGCCCCAGGCAGCAACCGTCCATGGACAACTTCGCAGCTGATCCACTAACGATCTCACAAGAACTTGTCGACATCCCTGCTGTCGCTGACGCCAGACGGTCACACGAGGCAATCTCCAAACGTCAGAAAGAAGGATGAACGCCCGCTTCGACCTACGCCGACTTCAACATCTACAAGAGGGCGTCGAGGCGATCTTGCCAGCAATGACCGATTTCACTGGCACGCCCCGCCATCACAACGGCGTCTTTTGGGGGCTGAAGTGCAGGCAATTTTGGACGGAGAGTGATACACGTAACGACACGGACGGTTTCTACGATGAGGGTTCACGAATGTCAGGTTCGACTGAATCTAACTCCTTTGGCACTGGCCTCGAATGAGAATACCTTGATCTTGTACGGATCGCGACGAGAATGACAGTAAATTCGTCCTAGACCGCGTACAGAGTGATGAGGACGAGCCAAAAGGGAAAAGAAGAAGGGCGAGGAACGCCCGAAACTATTGAATTAGGCCATAATCAAATAGCGGGCTGGGGTGACAAGCGGAGTTACAAGGGTGGGCATGATTTCTGCTGGCACCACTGAGACGGTCATTTCCGAGTTGAAGATTATCAACCTTCTTCCATTGACCTGAGGACTGCCAATCCATACAACCACTAATTTTTTTCTCCACGCGCTGTAGTATCTCAAGTCTTCGTCACCAGACGAGTCGGACCCAAAAATCGTGGGAAAGCCTCTGATCTCACCGGAAACTGCCGAAGTGGATTCGACGGTTGTTACTAAGTGCCTTTGTAAGTATCTACTATCTCGTCTTGCCCCATCATCATTATCATGCTTGGCAACAAACTATCGACGGTGTGTTGTTCTCGCTATGGAGGAGCGAGTCGAGCACCGGTCAGATGACGACTCGGAGGGCTATTGCAAAGGTCCCTCCGACTTCAAAGGACAAGCAAGGCTTTTGCCGATGCGGTTCTCCAGCACGTGGTTCGTGGAAGAAAAAAAAAAAGATCTCTGGTCGGTTTTCTGTCTGCGTGCAAGCGATGAACTGAGGTGCCCGGTACGCTGAACGCGCTTTAGTTTCTCGGGGACATGGGACGCATCGATGGCCGGCGACCGGAGACCTCGTGTTCCGAGATATGCGAAGCTGCTGCGGCACAGTCGTTTTCTTCTTCATGGCCACGGCCTCGGCAAACCCAGCCGACTCGTACCTTCGATCCGAACGTGCCGGGACTCCCGGTTGCCACGCGGCGACGCGCACGAAACGCGACGTCCCACCCTCTTTTTTTTGTTGTTGTTGTTGTTCTGCTGCTGCTGCTGGAAACCAAACGCCTCAGCAGATATTCGGCACGACGATTTCCAGGGAACCGACGACTGGCGTTTCGTTTCGCCCAACCTGTCGGTTGGTCTCCGACGATGGGGCGTTCAGCGGCTCAGTTCGGCTAGGTCGATGCATCGATGGGGACGAGACGAGCCTGCCGGGGGCATTCTGTGGACGCGCGACGGGCGAGCGCAAGCAAGAACGCGCTCGATCCGTCGTCGTTGGTCGTTTTCGTTCCCTGCAAGCAGCGTACGCGTTCCCGCGCTGCGTTCAGGGACCAAGGCACGGGACTGCCAGGGGCCTGGACTGGGGCCTGAGTCTGGACCACGTCCGTCTCGATCCCCGTGGGCGATCATCGATCACGAGGCTGGGACTGGATCCGTGGAGCGATCGACTCGGACGGCGAAAAACGCGCACGACGAAAAAGAACGACAGGGAAAACGAAACGCGGTTTCGACTTTGGCGCGTTCCGAATCGACGCGGTCGGCTCGGGGCGGTCGTTTTCTGACCGCTGATCGCGTCTAGCGTGCTGATCGCGACGGGACGCGGCTGAGACGAGTACTGACTGCGCATGTACATACGTGGAAGGCGTCGCTTCCTCCTGGCAAGCGATCGTCACGCACGGGGACGAGACTCGTTTCACAAGAGAGAGCTGCGGGTCTCGCTGTTGCCGCTCAGACCGACGCGGAACGGCGACGCCTCGCACGACGACCACATGACGTCTCGCGTACGAAGCGCCGCGAAGCCCACTCGCGAGGCCAAGAAACGTCTGAGTGCGCGCTTCGGAGAACGGGAGACGAAGAACGAAGACGACGACGTAGACAGACGTCGGAGAGTCGGACAAGGGGCCGCTTCACGTTCGACGAAAATCCATCAGACGCTCTCCGTCGAACGCGCCGAAAAAGAGATGGCTTACATAGCTCGGCCGACCGGAGCGCGTTCGACTCCGAGGGCTTTTTGGACCCGCTCGGACGTCACGCTGTTTGCCGGGACCCTTCGCGTGTCTCGGGCCGGGGGGCCGCTTCGACCCGGCGTGCGTCGTCGGCGTGTTTTGCGATCGAGAAAGTGGATTCAACGTCGTGGCGCGTGCGCGATACGAGGCAGGCACGCGAACCACACGCTCGTAGCATCGTCCTACGGGGCGTACGTGGAATGGGGGGGGGGGCGATGGAATGCGGTGAAATGAATGGCGCTGAGTGCATCGACGTGACGGGACTGGAGGTAATAGAATTAATATACGTCGTTCACGCACACGAGGACGACGTGCACCGTCAACTTGCTGTATGACGTGACGTGAGCCTGAGCCCATCTAACCATTGCGGTCGGGTGGGTCGATGGGAATACAGCGCTGTGGGCGGTCGCGTGCAGAACGCTACGTACGACGTCGGCTCAGACGGGCGATCGTTCGATCCTTGGAACGGTGTTCGCCGTTCAGTACGGTCATCATGAGGGCGGGCGACTCTCAGAGTACGCCACGTTCGGGGGCTCGCAGAGCACGGTACGTGGCTCGGACGCGACCCATCCACGGGTAGGATCACTCGGACTTGAGGTCAAAGGACCTACGGGCCGCCGGTCGACGGGACGCGAGGCGCGGTGGAGGGTATCCATGTCGTGATCGAGATCTCGAACCGCGAACCACAACGTCACCCCGCGGACGGTGTCCAAGGTTCGAGAGCCGTCAAGTCATCCGGCGCGTCCCCTGTATGTCCAGCAGTGACGTCTGAAAGGACGGCGATCGAACCAGATGCCTCGAGGGGGGACGTGTGGAAGGTGTGACGAGCACCCATCGAAAAAGCCAAAGGCGATCAACGAACGATTGTTCAGGCTTACGATGGACGTGGCAGGCGAAGTCCTCCAGCACAGTCACAGAAGGGTGGCCCCCTTTGCCTGACGGAGAGCCAAGTCGCGCACGGTGGTATTAATTCGGGGCGCCTTCGATGTGGCAGGAAGTCCCGCCAGAGATCACAGTCACCGTCACAGAAGCGCGAGGCTGGCATTCGTGCATCGTGTTGGGAAAGGGGCCGCGAGGGTAGGTGGGGGGAGGTGATCGATGTGGTCAGTGATGCCAACGGTACCGGCGATCGAGGACCGAGGATCAGGATGTGACATGATCGTCGATGCGTCAGCGGGCACTAGAGCAGAGGGAACTAAACGGAGCGATCCGAGCGCGTCGCCGCGAGGCCATCAACGCCTCGAGGCGCAACGTCAGCGCAACTACTTCGCAATCAGACATGATGAATCGATGTTCAGTTCGACACGCAGCAGGCACACGCCGGTGCTACGTACGCCGAGAAAAGAAAAAAAAAAAGAGGAAACGCAGCCTGATCACGAAAACGCGACGAATAAAAAGAAGACCGACGCAACACCCCGCGGACCATGTCTAGGAGCCCCCGATTCACACGGAGGGCAGTGTCCGAACGCTATAGACGAGTCGTTGACCGCAGTGCTAAGCACGCTGAAGCCCACTCGTCCGAGTTCGAATAGCTCCCGTCCTTCGCCATTTTATTTCTTATCTAGTATGCGCGTACGACCGCATGGTGCAAGGGTCTATCGGCCTCGCGAGACCGATTCGAGGTGGCGTTGGAGACTGCCGGGCGTCAGGCGCAGGGACCGACCGAGGACTTGGACTACTCAGGGAGTGACTTCGTCTCGAGAGGTGAGAAATCTTGACCCTGCCGTATCGACAGCGCTGAAAGAACTTGACCAGCGTTACGGCGTCCTCAGGTTCAGAAGAGCGCGCGAGGGGACCCTTGGACAGCGTCGTCCGCCGAGGACCCCTCTCCGACGAGCGCACGGTCCCGCACGGGGTCCCGGGGGAGTGAGAAAGGTGTAAGGGTGTTTTAAGGTTAGATCGTGACAATTGGGTCTTTGGTATACGTTACGCGTCGGACTCTGTTCTCGAATTGAATTCTATCTGTCGTTCCCTCTCGGTGGGCGAGCCGATGATTGAGTTCTGAAACACGTCCACGTGGGGCCCGTGTAGGGCGTGCGATCCCGTGCGGGGGTCGCGGAAACGAGAGTAGACGCCAGACGACCGCGCGTCTCGGGTCCCATCCGGTACGCAGCGAGGACCCCCCATCCGAGACCCTCTCGAGTGACAAAGTGGCGATCGAGGGAGGCTACACGTTCCGTTGTGGCGGATCGAAGCGAGGGGAAAAGGAGGGCAGGCCTAAATGGAGGTGCGACGGCCAGACTTGTTTCTTCTCGTGCAAGATCGGAAGAAGGACGGAGATATCGATGTGCACGAAAGGACGGATTCGGTACGTCAGGCAGACGGTGCAGGATCAGCAGCCATAGCACGGGGCGTCGACAGGGAGCCCTGCCCTGGACGATGATGCGGCCCCGGGCTATCGAACCCGAGCTGGACAAGTATGGAGTCAGGGCGCAGGTCACGCTTTTGGAATTACAAATGATACTGACGTGGTGACGAAGGAGGACCGAAGCGAAGGACAGCGCTGATGGAAACAGACATTCAAGTTGGCTGCGGAAGCGGAAGGGTCCGGAGAAGGCGACTGGCGTGAGTACGATGGCCATCACGGTCTCGGAACGCTCGCAAGGATGGATAACGTAGAGGCAGGGTGGAGCTGGTCGTGCGATGTTCGGAGAACATTCTTTGGAGACGCGCAGGTGACTTGTTTGTCTCTGGCGTCAGCCACATCACGTCGTCTCGCAAGGTTAGGGAAGTGGGAGATGAAATCAAATGAGTCATTTGGGGTGGGTGGCTGGCGAACATACGTACAACGAGGGGCGACTGAATGGGAGGGAGCGACGCATGGTCGCAGATGAGGAGAAGATAAGCGAGGAGGAGATACCGGAAAGGGCATCTAGAACATTGTTGGGGGTGTCCCTGACCGACGGGGCGAGATCAACTTCGATCAGCACGTGTCCTCATGGCGACGAAACGCGAGCGCGAACAAGAGAGGTCAAATACGGACGGGGTGCGGGTTTGAGGTTTTGAGTTGGGTGCTGGTGCAGCGTGGTGGACAGGGACAGACCGTGGTGGGACTGGCGTCGGCGTCGAGAGCGCAGGAGAGTCCTCGGCCTTAGGTAAGCGGGTGGACGCATAAGAGAGAGTGTCGTCGACGGGGCAGTCTGCAGCCATGACCCTCCTCCCACCGTCTCCGCCCTCGGTCAAATCCGAGTCCTCCTCCCCGCTGACCGACCTTTCCCCGTCCCCGCTCCACTCTTTCTCCTTCTCCTTCCCAAAACACCCCCTCGACGCTCCCGCCTTCCGCTTCGGCATGGCCCACCCCTGGCCCCCGAAGCGCGCACAGCTCGACGTCAGCGCCCTCTCCTTCCACGACGACTACGACGACCAGGACGACCTCAGCGACCTCCCCGCACCCCCCGGCACCGCCGCACACGCCGCCCAGTCCGAGCGCATCGTCCGTCGCAGGAGCAGCAAAGGCACGCTCCCCGTTGCTCCCCGCCCCACCCGTCCTGACCCGTCCCCAGCCTGCGACCAGTGCAGAAAGAGCAAGTGCAAGTGCGAGCGCTCCGCAGACGGCGGCGCCTGCAAGAGTTGCATCATGCTTGGCACCCGTAAGTCCTGTCCTCTCCCCTCTCCGATCCTCGGAACCGACCCGTGCCTTTCATTCATCGCTTCCACCCCCTGTGACACTTCATCCAACGTAATCCAAACACACCCATGCGGCCGCCTCCCAACGCTTCCGACCTCCCGACCGCTTCCGCATTGCCTCCATCGTCGTGGTTCATCGTGCTCCTGCCACCCTCCCTCCGCCCATGCTCGTTCGCGCCACGCTCCGCTCCCTTCTCTCGTCTCAGCCTGCACCTTCTTGGGTCCTTCCCGCAAGCGTGGCCCTCCAAAGGGCTACATCGACGCGATCGAGGCTCGCTTGCACCAGACAGAGGCCCTCCTTGGCATTCTCTTGGCCGTGGAGGCCGACCAATCCTCCAGTCCAGATCCCTCTGGGAATCGCGATACAGACCCACCAGACAGTCTGCAGGGCGTTCTCGCCACCTTGAGAAAGGTACGAGTCAGTCCAGGTCTCCTCCGACGTCGTCCCACCTCACCCCCTAGGACACCCTCGCGAGAGAAATTCTGAATCGCGTCGACTCGTCTCCCTACGGCGTCAAAGGTCGTAAGACCGGAAACGTCAAGGCGCGACCCCATGCACACGCCCAAGAAAATCAGGGGAGCGGCATCGACCTCCATTCGATGCAGTGAGTGTCCCGCCTCCGTGTGACCGCTTGAGCTCATCGTGTGCTAGTCCCTCGAACGAATGGCAAGACCGTGTCACTGCGCTGCTCGTTTCCTCTCTCCAATCACAGTCGTACCCACGATCGAATCGCCAGACCTCCTCTCCCGTCAACACCATCTCGCTAAACGATCCCCATCTCCCCCACGTGTCGCAAAGCCTGCACTCCTCCGCTCACCACTCTGCGGAGCACGTTCGCCGCCAACGACGGCGCGTCGAGGGTGATGAAGCAGATCGAAGTTGTTCTCCTCAAGCAGCTGGCTCGACCCGCAACGGCAGCCCAAATTCGCCCGTCTATACCAGTCAGGCCTCCGGCAGCGGACACGCTTCCGGGTACATGGGCACGAGCACCGATTCCGACAGCGAGGACGACGTCGTCGGTGCCGTCGGTCAACTCAGCCTCAATGAGGACGAACAGGTCCGTTACCACGGCAAGGCGAGCGGACTGTACCTCTTGGGCATCAACACGAGACAAGAGGCCAGAAATGAGGGTGGGATCTGGCGAGTGCTCTCCCATGCGTATGTCCCTTCGTGCTGATTGGTCGTCCAGGCGCTTTCCCAAGGCACGGGTGTGGCCTCCACTTCCTCCGTCGGCAGAGAATGAGCCAATATCACCCTCTGCGGCTTTTGGTCCGTTGTCAAGCAGCAAGATCCCGACGGGCGGAGGCCATCCGCTCACATCCGCCTCCCTGTACGAAGATATGGCGGCGCACATGCCGGATCCGGCCATGCAGGAACACTTGCTCGAACTTTATTTCACTTATGTCCATGCGGCGTTCCCGATACTCCACAAGGATGCGTTTTGGGAAGGTTATCGTAGGTGAGCCCGACGTGCGTTCCCAAACCCTCGTCGAATGACGACTGGTGTACCTAGCATGCTGAATCCGTCGACGGACACCCCTTCGCCTCAGTCGGATCGGGCCCAAGGCAACTCGCCCGCACCATTACTGGGCAAACGAGGCCACGTCTCTCCGCTGCTATTACTCTCCATGTTCTCTATCGCTGCTCGCTATTCACCGTCCTCTTCTCCCCCTCACTCTCCGCGTTGTTCTACGCCAACGTCACCACACTCACAACAGAGCGCGCCCATGTGGACGGCGGGCGACGACTTCCTTCTGATGGCCAAGAATTTACTCGACAGCACGTACGCTTCGTCCTATCCCTCGACCGTGCAGTCCCTACTTCTCCTAGGTTATCGTGAGATCGGGATCGGCGCGATGGCACAGGCATGGGCGTACACGGGCATGGCAGTGCGCATGGCCCAAGACCTCGGCATGCACAGGGCCGCGGACGGATGGGCCCGCGTAGGCATGGGTCGGTTATTTGGCGTGCGCGCGCTGCAGGAACGACGGCGGATCTGGTGGGGATGCATCATGCTGGACAGCTACGTGAGCACATATATCGGGCGACCGCTGGCGATCTTCGAGAAGGACTATGATACGCACCTGCCAAGCATCGAAGAGGTACGGCGCGATCCTGCTATCGAGGTGCGATCTCACTCGTTTTTTCCCCTAGGCCGACGAACAGGAGATGTGGGCACCACACCCGTCGTCGCTTCCAGACCCACGCGGACACGGCTATCAACCCAGCGCCGAGCTGATGTCCCCCGCTCCTGGACACATCATGTCCTGTTTCACCGCGTCCGCCTCGCTCTGTGAGTGCCACAAGTCCGTAGCGCTTCCTGCCTCTGACCTGGGACGCACAGCTGAGATCCTGTCCAAGATCGTGCAGTCGATCTATGCGATTCGCTGCACGAGCTCGCGGCACGCCGAGTCGGTGCACATCGAAGGGCTGCTGGACAAGTGGTATTTCGACCTGGCCGAACATCTGCGGTTCGAGATGCGGTACGACGCGACGGGCAACGTGTGTACGGCGGGGGACAAGGTGGCGTCGCCGCACGTGTTGACGCTGCACATGAAGTATTGGTGCACGTCGTTGCTGTTGCATCGCCCATTGTGAGTGAACGGGTATGAGAGCGGGTCTGGGACTGACGCTGTTCGTTTCAGTATTCGGCAGATTTATCTGTCGAGCAAGCAGTGGGTATCGTCTCGGGTCTTCGAGGATACATCTGACGATCGGTTTTCAGCAAATCGGAGAGCGGGGACGACGCCGACGGGCGCGCCGTGAGTAAGAAGAGTTACGAGCTCTGCGTCGGCGCTGCGAACCACATCGCGTCCATCGGTCGGTGTTTTCGTTTTCCGCTCACGAGGTTTGACGACGCTGATTTTTTCATAGTGACATACTATCGCGACAAATACAGCCTTCAGCGCGCGTCGGCGTTCGTCGTCTTTTACGTGTTCACGGCCGGGATCATGCACGTCACGACGCGTGAGTCCTCACGTCCGTGCCGCCTGTCGTTGCTGACGCCCCCACAGTGTCGGTGTACAGGGAAGACCCCCAGGCTAAGATGGGTCTGGCCAAATGCATGGACGCGCTGCAGGACATGGAGGCCGTGTGGCCGGCGGCGCTGCGCGCGTACGAGCTGCTACGAGCTTGCGACCCGATGATCGGTGCATCTGTGCGGCAGGGGGCGCTGGGACGGGGGCAGCTGGTGACGCGGCAGAAGCGGGCGGCGGAGAGCGCGGTAGACGGGGAAGACGCTTACCAGCGTTCGCAGATGCACGTGCCGACGCCGCCTTTGCCACAGTATGCGCCGACGTGGCGATCGACGCAGTCCGGGTATGCGGTCGAGCCGGAGTTTCATGCGCCGGCGATGACGGGCCAGCCTGCGGCGGGGTCGACTTATTACCAGTGGCCGTCGGACGGGTCGTACGTCCCATTTCCTGGGACCCTCTCCACGTCTGTCCTCCCACAGATGTACAGCACGGGCTTGATGGACGATCGACGGATGTCAGGGTTGGCGCGCCACAGCCCGGCGAACCCGGGCGGGGTAGTAGCTGGGGGTCAGGGCTACGACGCGGCACGGTATCCGCAGTACTGGAATGACTACACGTCGTTTCCGCAGATGGGGATGGCATATGGGCAGGGTGGGCAGGGTGTGTTCATGGAGGGGCAGTACGAGGTGTACGGTGCGTGTTTCATGGCTTTGGGTGGGACGAAGCTGACGGAAGCAGAGCACCCACCACCCCATTCGTAGTGGGTCGTAAAAGAAAAGCGGGGACTAGGGTGCGTGAGTCGGTCGAGGGCGACACGTTGAGCTGACGGGTCTTTAGATCCCTGATGAACGGATTTATTTCGTGGACTGTATTCGAGGCGTCACAGCCTATTCTTTGCTCTCGTTACCATCGCTGTTTCGTGTTTCGTCGGATACCTATCTGTCTGTTTTATTAATCGCTGGTGTCGTGTTCTCCCACGTCCTGTATGTAGCACTCGCTCCTCTGATCTCTTTGTAGCTGTCGCGGACTCTTTTTACTCTCGCCGATTAGTAGTACAATACATCGCGTAATCTCTGATGCCAACGTTTCTCGAGCAGGAGGAAAAGAAGAGAAATCTGGACCCACCATGTACCACGAGCTTGACGATCCACGCGGCTTGGGAAAGAACGAGCTCGTACATAAATCATGAAGTTAGTCCCTCGTTTCAGCGTGAGAATCGGAGCGATAGCCGGCGAGGCCGTTGGGGAGGAGGCTTCCAGACGAAGTCAACAGCCGTGCACGAAGAGCACACATGGCGACGAGCTCTAGCTCTCGACCTGGCCCTGGCAACGACGGGGGCGGCAACGGTGGGGACAGCAGTGGCGGTGGGGTCAAGGGTCCTGGTCACGGCGGTCACGGCAGTGGCGCCGGCGGCGCCCTTCTACGAGACCTGTGGCAACACGTCGGATCGCATCTACATCCATCCTCGTCGACGTCGACGCTCAAAGCTGGCACGGGTGGCAGACGCACGCGACGGAGTCGGATTCGGAGTTGGATCGGGCAAGCAAACGCGGGCAGCAAGCACAAAGACAAGGACGGGAACGAGAACGAGAACGAGAACGAGGACCAAGAACGATCCGCCGTCGACGAGGACGACTTTCTGGTCGTGGCGCTGAACACGCACGCGGACGGGTCGAGGCAGGGACGAGGGGACGACGCCACCGGTTCGTCTGAAGGAGACGTCTTGAAAGACTCGGAGGAGATTCAGATCGAGAGGATGGAGCTGACGCCGGACGAACTGAGGGAGGAGGAGACCGTCGACGTGCTCACGGGTCTCATGGGCGAGGGGTTCGATCGCGAGGTCGCGCGGCGCGTGTTGCGCAAGTACGAGGGGGACGTGGAGAAGGCGGCCGGGGCGCTCGTCGAGGGGGAACGCGGGGAGGAGGAGAGGGGAAGGGGGCTGGTTTGGTCTGGGGCGGGGGCGGGGGCTCAGCGGACGGACGCGCACGTCGACGCTGGGGCTGGGGCTGGTTCGACCGTCGGCACAAGCACGGGCACGGACGCTGGGAGCGCGGGCGGGTGGCCAACTCCGTCTTCGTCGACTCAGATACACCAACCCTCGGCGCTTGGCGGACGTCCCAATACACCCATCGACCTGACGCTCGACGACGATGCGGATCTGCAGCGCGCGATGGAGGCGTCGATGACCACGCTGCACGCGGAGCCGACGCAGATGCAATACACGCCAAAGTACACACCCGCGCAAGGACAAGGACAGGGGCAGGGGCAGGGGCGATCTGGACAGACCGTGTTCGGGCCGAGCGAGCGTCCGCCGGATGCGGGCTGGGCGATGGTCCCCGCTCAAGTGAGTCGTCCTCTGTCTATGGCGTGCGGAGAATAGCTGACAGACGTGGGACTTGGAAGCGAAACGAGAGCCACGAGGCGAATTATCTGCAGAACTTGAATCGCGCGATCGAGGCGAGCCTGGAGTCGATGGGGGACTCGGACGCGCTCGAGCCGTTCCCGGTCGAGCAGCAATTGCGGCGGGACGGATGGTCAGTGTTCGTCGCGTGTTTTCTTTATGGGTGGCTCATCGTCCGTCTCAGCCCGGTCGTGTTGCGTCCTTCGATGCATACGATGGTGTATGCCGCGAGTATCCTTCAGGGGTTGTTCTACGTACCACAAGTGAGGGTGCGCACCGCATCCTGGCGTCCACCCATCCCGGTGAACGAGGAAGAGTTGGCTCCGCCAAGAAGTGGCCCAGGTACGTCTGTCGTTTACGCCAAAGACTCTTGCGAGGTCGAACTCAAGACGACGCGCAGACTACACGCTGTGGGCGCTCAGCGAGATATTCACGCACATGGATCTCGCTCGGTTGTGTGACCTCAACGTGGATAAACGACTCCCCGCGTTCAACATCGAGCCTTGGGAGCGACTCGCTCAACCCCCGGGCGAGCTCTCCCGCAGTCAGTCGTCTTACTTCGTTTTAGCGGGGGGTCCCCTCACGTCGGTGCTTTAGAATTCTTTGCTAGATTGGCAGCCACGCTCGAGAAAGCATTTATTGATCAGTTTGCTCGCTGCGGGCAGCCTCTTCCAAAGTAACCTCTCGTCCTTTGCACCAGAGGGGAGTTCTGATATCTGTTGCAGGCCGCGGCTGCTGCATTTCCAGTATGGTAGCAGCGTCAGCGAACCAGGCGAACTCCTTCAAGAGACCTCGATCGTCCCGATCGACGTCAACGGGGGAGAATCCAACGATCTCATTGGACGGCTGTCAGCTCAGCTTTCGAAGCCTCAACACGAACTGGGAAAGCAGAACGTCATATTTGAGCCCTCGGAAGTGGTGGCGTTCCAGCTCGTTCGTTCGTCTGCGGTTCCGGGTACCGCCGCCAACGTGCCCGTTGCGGACAGGAAAGCGTTCACATACCCAAAGACGATATATCTCGACCAGTTTTTGAAGGAGAACGTCGAACTAGCGCAGGCGAAGCGCGCGCAGAGAGAAGAGATGCTGAGAGAGGTGCAGCGCCTCGTGTTGTACAAGAAGACGTTGACACAATTCGACGTGAGTCCTCACCACGATGGGGCGCACGCGTGCTGATCACACGGGGCTCAGAACAAGGACACGTTGAAGGACTTGAAGTCTGCTATCTTTTACTTTGAGAACGTTGCGGACGCCATGGGCAACTTGGAGCGCGCCAGTTCAATCCAGGCGACGGGGCGCAAGTTGAAGGGTATTTTGGCTACCATCGAAGAAGAAATTAAAGGTTCGGAACTCGTTCTTCTTCCGAGTCTTGTGTATCGTTGACGGCGATACTAGCTGCTGACGAGAAGATCGTCGCGTTGAACACGCAAGCAGAGACGCTGCTCGAATGTGAAGCACTGCAACAGTACAAGGCATGTTTGGTTTCGTGACTCTTTGAAACATGATCCGCTAAATACGTGGTATAGTATGATCTGCGGGTGGTGTTTGTGCACGACGGTCTGTATGGCAGGAAACACTTGTATTCCTACGTGCAGGACAGGTCCTATTGGTGGAAGATCGCAGACTCGTTGATTGAAAAGGTGATTTGGTTTATTCTGCGCGAACCGCCTCGGCTGACGCCCATGAAGGTCTCGGAGGACGTAGTCCTCAATGACCAAGCAGGCCTTCATCTCGGCGCCGGGCCATACCTACTTTTCTACTCGCGGACGACCGGCGGCCCGGCGGCCGTCCTTCCCTGGATGGATGACATCAAGGTGGGATCCTGGTCGTCTTTTCCTGCGAGTGGCGTCGACGTGACCTCGTTGACAGGACGACGTCAAAGTGGCCAATAGAGAATTTCTGTCGCAGCTCCCGTTAGAGCTCGTCGGGGACATCGTCGCCTACGGCGTGGACGCAGCGGAGGTTCCGGCCGACGTCGTGTCGGGCGCTGTCTCGGTGAAGAATTCAAAGGGTGGTGCCACGGGGGACAGGATGGACGTGTCGTAAGCGTGGCTGCGTGAGGAGGTGAATTCGTGCGGTTGTATGTAGTCTCATGTTTTGATAGTTCTTGGGTCGTGATTTCAGCATGCTCGTTCATGAGCCCTTTCAAGTACTAGTGGTCGCAGGTTACAAGTTGCCGGCAGTGTCAGAGCTAACCGGTGCACCAGTTACTTACATGGGTTGAGGTTTTGTCATGCCAGTAGGTTCGGAATAAAATTTGCGTTCATCCACCCCCCTTCTTCCCCGAAATTCATACAAAGCCTACTGCATCCGGTACCATTCAACATTTAGAGCACATCCAAAAGATACCCGGAGGACACCAATAATGATTACGTCACCCTCCGCGTCGAGATAGACAAGTTGAAAAGTTCTTATGTGTTACATAATGCCGTAGTCCGGGACCGCCAGAATCTCCGGGTTGACATTCGTGATACCGACGTGGCAAGTAGTACTTTCAAGTTGCTGTACACCATCGCTCTCGACCCGCAGACATGGTCGCCCATCCTGACTTTCTCAAGTACGTCGACGAGCATGCCGACCAGTTCGTGCGACGACTCTCCGAAGCCGTCCAGATCAAAAGGTAACCCCATCTCCCACCCGCCCACGTCCCGATCTCGATCGCTGTCCACTTCAGCGTCAGCTGCGACGCGGCCTATCGCTCAGAGACGATCGCGATGGGCCACTGGCTCGACAAGCAGCTCCGAGCACTCGGGGTGACGACCGTCCTTCGGGACCTCGGACGGCAGACGTTGCAGGGGGTCGATGTGGCGCTGCCCCCTGCCGTGCTGGGCAAGCTCGGGGAGGACCCGAGGAAGAAGACGGTGTTGATCTACGGGCACTACGACGTGCAACCCGTGAGTTCTTCCGTGCTCGCGGGGGACCGGCGGTGACTCGGCGACGACTAGGCGCTCCGATCGGACGGATGGGCGACGGACCCGTTCACGCTCGTCGAAAAGGACGGAAAGCTGTACGGACGCGGGTCGACGGACGACAAGGGCCCCGTGCTGGGGTGGCTCAACGTGCTCGAGGCGCACCAGGCGCTGCGTCTCCCCCTCCCCGTGAACCTCCGGTTCTGCTTCGAGGGTATGGAGGAGAGCGGGAGCGAGGGTCTGGACGAGCTCATCGAGAGAGAGGTGGCCGAGGGGGGCGAGTGGTTCAAGGGCGTCGACTGCGTCTGCATCGTGCGTCGTCCCCCCTCCGACTCCGAGTTCCTCGGGTCTTTTCTCACGCGTCTCAGTCGGACAACTATTGGTTGAACACGCGCACGCCCGCGTTGACCTATGGACTTCGCGGGATCGCCTACTTCGCCATCCACGTGTCGGGTCCGGGCCAGGATCTCCACTCTGGTTTGTTCGGACGCATGGTGCACGAACCGATGACGGATCTGATCAAGCTCATGAGCAAGCTCGTCGATCACGACGGTCGTATCCTCATTCCCGGCATCGAATCGATGGTCCCACCCCCAGACGAGAACGAGATGTGCGTCCCTGTCCTTCTTTCGAATCTCAGATGACGAGCATGTCGCAGTAAATTGTACACCAAGATGGACTATTCCATCGCGGACGTGACGCAGGCGGCTGGCGCATCTGTCTGACGATTTCATTTGCTTTGCGAGGGTGACGCTCACGGACGCTCAGATCGCGCTGTCGGATCACAAAGAGACCGTGATCATGGGACGCATGCGCAACCCATCGCTCTCCCTCCACGGCATCCAAGGCGCCTTCTCCGAACCAGGCGCCAAGACCGTCATCCCGTCCAAAGTGGCAGGCAAGTTCAGCCTCCGGTGCGCATCGATCGATCGGTGTCCACGGATCGAACTGACCCCTAGGGTGCAGCCTCGTCCCGCCGCAGACGCCCGAATCCGTCATCCCGCTCGTGACGGCCTACCTCGAGTCCGAGTTTGCCAAGCTGAACAGCAAGAACGCGATCGAGATCGAGTATCTGCACGGGGGCAAACCGTGGGTCGCGGACGTGAACCACTGGAACTTTGAAGCAGCCCGCGAGGCGATCGAGGTGCGTCTGCGCGCACCCATTTGGGAACCGAGCGTTGAGTCGATCGTGGGTGGCTAGGTGGTCTGGAACACGTCCCCCGATTACACGCGCGAGGGCGGGTCGATCCCCGTGACGCTCACGTTCGCGGAGAAGTTGGGGGTGAACGTGTTGTTGCTGCCCATGGGACGGGCGGACGACGGGGCGCAGCACGTGGCCTTTTTCCTCGTTTCTCGTCGCGATCGCTCACGGGCGGTTTTGTAGCTCGACCAACGAGAAGCTGGACGTGTCCAACTTCGTCGAAGGGGTACGTCTGGCGTTGGCTCGCGTTCGTGATCGGCGCTTGACGCGTTTCGTCAGACCAAGGTGCTCGGGACGTACTTGTACGAGGTGGCCAAGCTCACTGGAACGGCGTGAGGGGATCGAGGGGTTTTGTATGTCTGTCGATGTATTTCTATCGGCTTTCGGCCCCACGGCCTGCCAAAGTATGTATGTACATCTATTTACAGCCAAGTCAGCGACGAGCGGCTGTTTCAAATTTGTACATGTGCCACTCGCTCCTTCATCGACCTGCACGTCGCGACCGGCTACACGAATCAGAGAAGGGCTTTCGCTATCGCGCCGAATCGCGCACAGATGGCCAAGATGCTCGAAAGCGAGGTGTGGGATCAGGATCCGCCAGTAAGGCATCTCCGGATCTTCGCGCGGGGGGAGCGCTGCATCGCTTACGATGACGTCCATGCGGTCTACAGGGCAGTGGACGCGCCGGATCGACGTTCGTACGGAGGACGCCGAACGTGAAGCAGGAGAGCGTGCGCGACGACTGGGACGACGACGACGACGACGAGGGCGACGAGGGCGACCCACAGGCGAGCGGCGAGGAGAAACCCGGAAAAGGCGACAGGAACGCCCCCACAGAAGACAACAGCCAGATCTGGGCGGAAGCGTGAGCCCCCCCCCCTTCGCCGTTTTCCCGTCCAGGGCCGTGGCTGATCGTCCAGCGCACCCCCGCCGTCGGTTCGTAGTGACAGGAGAGCGCCGATGCCCGAGCTCGTGGTCGCGTCCTCGAGTACGGGACAGAGCGTCGCGCCGCCGCCGCCTGCGGCGCTCCAACCGACGCTTCGGATTCTGAAACGGCCTGCCCCGAACGTGGGCGCGTTCGTCTCGTCTTCTTCGACCTCTGCATCGAGCTCAGCCTCTGGAACGACGTCACCGCCGTCGAGGGGCACGCTCGCGGAGCGCGAAGCCCAATACCAAGAAGCGAGGAGTCGAATATTCGGGAAAGAGAGGCCAGGTGCGGGAACGTGCGTGAGCCCGGGCGGCTTGCGGGAACCGCTTGGCCCTGCATCCGAGCCCGAGCCCGAGCCCGAGGGGGGTGGGCAGGACAAGCACAGGAAGAAGTAGAAAAGACCGTTGTACGAGTTCGTTAGCATGCGTTACCCGTCGCGAGGATTGCCACGTCGAGGGCACCGCGGAGGACGAGTTCATCAGAGGCTTCGGGCGGGGATCAAGAACGAGACGACGACATCTCCGTGGAAATGACTGGACCACGCCGGTGCTCGCAACCCACGTGACCTGGTCATATCGTTTTTTTTCGTCTGACCGACGTCCTCGCAGCGATGGCCAGCGTCACGGTCCTGCCCGCCCTCCCCCCGACCTGGGCCCCGCCCAGCTCGCCGCCCGCAAAATCCCTCGCCCGTACGTCGCTATCCAGGTCCAGCGCCGTGCGCTCACGCCCTGTCCAGCCGTCGTCCAGCGCAGACTCCTCCCCGCCGGACCCGCCTACCTCGCCCACGTACGCCGCGCACTGCAGAACCTCTCCTTCGAGGAGCACGACGCGCTCATCGAGCGCGAGCAACTGCGGATCGAGGCCCTCCGCGCCGACGGGCTCAACGGCGAGGACGATCTCGGGGTCGGGGACGAGGAGGAGTCGCCCGACTTGGCGCTGCTCGACCCCAAGGAATGGAAGGTGCGCGCCCCGTCGCTTCGCTTCCCCCCGATCGACGCTGATCGCGCGCGCGTCATAGAAACAAGATCATTACAAGGTCCTGGGGCTCTCTCGTCTGCGTTACAAAGCCACGCCCGAGCAGATCAAAATCGCCCGTACGCCTCTTCCTCCCCTCGCCTTTTCCTGAGCCTGATCTCCCCCCCCCCCCCCCCCCCCCCCCCCCCCCCCCCCCCCGCCCACAACAGCCGCGAAACCCCCCACCCACACAAAAAA